>JABSMT010052410.1:0-12617 GCA_018902335.1 Eumacrocentrus americanus
CCCCCCAGGCAGAAGCAATGAGAAATATTTTTTAAAAATCTTACTGTTGTATGTTATTTTCTTTATGTAATGTAATGAGAATAAAAAACAAATCTATATCGACCATTCTAAAGAGCATCCTTAAACACTATATATTTACATAAATATAATATGCGAAACATTTGGTTTCTTTGTAAATATGTTATACAACTTTTTTCATTGCCCGTGAGTTAATTTTATTAAAATACTGTTGACTTAGTATTTGTTATAACATGATTTTTTAGCAATCAAAATATGTTTTTTTTTTGCATTCAATCATAATCTATAACTTCATGAATAAGTTTATTCATCTGTATACCCAATCCCAGAATCACAATGTCGAAATAGATATGTATAATTAAGTAAGAGAGATCACGTCTATCGATAATTGACGACTATTATATCATTCCCATGTATATTTTTTTTTTTTTTTTCAAATAAACAAACATGTTTAACTAATTCTTCATCCCATTTTATCATTCACAAAATGTACAATCACGACTGCCTGTCCTCATCATCATCACATTACCCACAATTTTCTGATAGATTAAATAGGTATGTCGACAATATCAGGAAAATTAAACGGACCCGAGTATAAATAAATAAATATTTAAACTATAAATGCTTCGAAACTTAACAACTTAATAGAGAGAAAAAAAATCGCTTGTACCTGTTATAGATCGTGGCTCAGCCCAAATATAAATGTAAATAGTTTAAATTCCTAGTTAAATAGGCTTATCTGCAAAATAGTTATGAAAATACCATCGTGAGAGTTCCAACGTTGCACACATTTCTGTGCGTTTAAAGTTGTACAAATATTTAATGTGTGTATATTAATAAACGAAGTTCTAAAACAACAAAATCACACAACTAAAAAAAAGAAAAACAAGATGTAAAAAAAATACTATTCGAGTTGAATAAATAATAATTATTATGCTAGGTATATACTGGTATAGATAGAAATAAAGACAGTAATTGCGTTGCTATCACATTCTATTGTACTGTATTTTTTTTTGTTCATCAATATAATAAATGGCATTGTTAGCACACTCAAATACGTAATTCTTTACTTATACAAATAATACTCAATAGGGAGTCATGGCTGCTCGAAACTCATTAATCTATCACAATTCTTTGGGTCTTTAACTCCCCCGGGATCTACAGAAATTAATTACGTCTATTGCGTGGTACATTGAGTCGTAGACTACGCATTGAAATTGCACGATTGAACTGACGCTGCACAGGCCGCTGAAGCTGATCTGCGGAGAGTGTTATAGTCACATCACATTCTATAGTGCTCAGCACTACTAAAAGGACTCCTAGAACCTGAAAATAAATGCCCCAATAATGCTTAATTTCTTATTGAAACTCGTAGAAATGATTTGTTTTCTTACCAAGCACACAATAATGAGCAGAGTGTAGACGTGTATGCTGGCAGTAGGAAGTGACTCGACCTCTTTTAAAGCCTCAGCAGCATCGAGAAGGTCCGGCTTCAATTCCAATGCATGTCGCAGATGTACAGCCGCTTCTTGAAAGTGACCATATGCCTATGAAAAAGATTTACAATTTTTTTTAATACCAATTAGAGACATGAGGCATTAAATAAACGATTTTAAAACTTCAAATGTACCTTGAAAATTTGGCCAAGGGTTAAATATTGCTCCCAGGCATTTCGATCAGGCGGCTGGAGCTCCAACGATCGTCGTGCCAAATACGTCGCGTCATCCAAGTACTGGAGAACCATCAGTACTCTCGCCAAGTTCAATAGTACCTCAGCATTGTGGGGGGAGACAGCAAGAGCCCTTCTGAAGCACTCAATCGACCGCTCAGCATTTCCCTTTATGCGCCAGAAATTTCCAATCTGATTGTACAGCTGTACTGACTTTGGTTTCTAAAGTAAAATATTTAAACGCCTATAAAATTCCTGTTTATTTATAGTAAAGCATGCCAAGAAACATTATAAACTTGTAAATAAATAATTCAGTTACCTCTCTCTTGGCCTTCTTTAGACGCCTCTCCAGCAAATCAATATCGACATCCTCGACTTTGGTGCTACCCTTTTTAAACATGAGGGCTACATGTGGCTCTGGTACGAGTGGGTGCTTGTTTCGATTAGCAATGCCAACTAAATTATCGTAATAAGTATAATTTACTGGTTTCCCACAGTCCAGAACAATGTCCTCGCACTGTTGACCAGCAGTGCAAACAATCTGCTCGCTTGACAAGGACGACGACGACGAAGAGGCTGCTGCTGCTGCTGATGACGATGATGACGACGACGACAGAGATTCTGTTGCATTTGGTGGATCCGTCATAGCATATGACACAAATCGTCTGCCAAGGGGGATGAAAGTTAAGGCTTTCGTAATGCTGGAAGTACAGCAAGCCACACACAAACACTAACTACGGGCAAAAACAGAAAACTATAGTTAGATACACCAGCAAAAAGTGCTAGAATTCAAAATCAATGGGCTAAAATCATTGAAATAAAGCAACAATAATATTCCATAACAGCACAGAACTAGTAGTCATAAAATAATACAATAAATCAAGTCTATTCCTATGCCATTTAAAATTGATAAATTCTAATCATCCTGCCTTGAATGTCTTTTACACATCAGCTTAATTAAGACTTATAAGAACGAAACAAGACACATGCACGGTTTCCTTACCAAAATCGCTTCAATACAATAAACATATACTCAGATTCATGCATCTCCCTAGCTTACCTATCAGGACTGCTTGTAATGAAGCTATTGAACTCATTGCAATAGACCTGGAGCTTCTCCTGATTCTCAGTCGAGGCACTCTTGCTCCAGCCTTGTCCATTGCCGGAGCTAATTGTCGTCGCCAAGATCTCAAAGATTGCATCGTCCTCGATGGAGGAGGCAAATTGTGTTGCCTTCACAACCCCATCGGCATTGAGCCTCCACGAAGTCCTGGAGTTGGACAGTCGTACCTGGAACACCAGGAGGCAAATCGCGTAGCTCGCGATTCGCCTGTCCGCCCACATCTCTCAATTTTATTGTCCAATGTACAATTGTCAGTCAGGATGGGATATATTTTTCTCTATAAACTCAACGAATTTTGGCGTAACCTTAACGACCTCAATGTTAACGGGGCCATCGACGAATAAAAACAAATGGAGATAAGAGCCTGGAGTTGTTGTACGTCGTCTCCAAGACATGTCGCCACAATCGCCATCTAATTTATCTTTCGATGATGATGTAGATGTCCCTAAACTCCCTCCATGTCACTTCCGTCTCTCCATCCAACCTATTTCCCTATCGTAAACGCTCTCGTGGCATATTGACGTGCAACGGGGCTGGATAATTATGGATTTCGCTCGTAGTTTTCTCTGTTTTCTCTGCATTTTCGCAGCTACCAATGCCGGTGGACCAACTCTCGTTCTCCTGGACAATCTCGCCATCAAGGAGACGCATTCAATCTTCTTCAAATGGCTTCAAGGTATTAGAATGTTTATATCTTTGATTCGTTGCTGCATTTGTCCTCTTCGCTGTGATTCCTAGTCCTGTGTGTATACTATACATAATTACTGATTCTTTGACCTTTTATTGCAGATCGAGATTACTCTGTAACCTTCAAATTGGCCGACGATGCGAATTTGGTGCTTTCCAAGTACGGAGAATTTCTTTACAAGCATCTGATTGTCTTTGCTCCGACTGTGGAGGAATTTGGAGGAGCTTTGAATGTCGATGCTATCACAGACTTCATTGATGGCGGTGGAAATGTCCTCGTGGCTGGCTCTTCACAGTCTGGAGATGCTCTGAGAGAATTGGCTTCAGAGTGTGGCTTTGAGGTGGATGAAGAAGGAGCCACAGTCATTGATCACTTGAATTACGATGTGAATGATGCAGGACATCATACGACAGTCGTCGCTGATCCTGAGAATCTTATTAATGCTCCAGTCATTGTCGGCAGCAAGAATGTTTCTCCTCTGTTGTATCAAGGCACTGGCCTCGTTGCTGATCCTGAGAATCCCTTGGTGCTTCGACTGCTCACAGCATCCAGCTCAGCGTACTCTTACAATCCTGATCAGCCTGTTAAAGAGTATCCTCATGCTGTTGGGAAGAATACACTTCTTATTGCTGCTCTTCAAGCTAGGAATAATGCTCGTGTCGTGTTCTCTGGATCCCTGTACTTTTTCAGTGACGAAGCCTTCACTAGTCCTGTTCAGAAGGCTCAAGGTTGGCTTACTAAATGATTTTCTAGTCTTTTAAATTATATAGTTTAACTTGAGAATGATTATTTTTATTTCTTTGTGTATTTTAGGTGGCAAGAAACATGATAAATCAGGAAATGAAGCTGTTGCCAAGGCAATTGCCCAGTGGGTCTTCAAGGAAAATGGAGTTATTCGTGTGTCGACAGTGAATCATCACAAAATTGGAGAGAAAGAGCCTCCCGTGGCTTATACTATCATGGAAGATGTTATCTACATGATTACTGTTGAGAAATTGTCTGGCAACAAATGGATTCCCTACGAAGCCAACGATCTCCAGCTCGAGTTCGTCAGAATTGACCCATTCGTTCGCATGACCATGACTCCCTCAGGATATGGTCGATATGAGGCACGTTTCAAGATCCCTGATGTCTATGGAGTGTACCAATTCAAGGTGGACTATAACAGAATTGGCTTGACACATTTGTACAGTACGACACAAGTGTCGGTTCGTCCTCTAGAGCACACGCAGTATGAACGTTTCATTCCAAGTGCATATCCTTACTACGTAAGCGCCTTCTCGATGATGGGCGGCGTCTTTCTTTTCTCACTCGTATTCCTTCATTACAAAGACAATTCTAAGACTAAGGCCGAGTAAGTCTGCTAATTATTGCAGATATTTTATACAGACTGAAATGAATTTGTGAAAATGATGAAGATGGGTGAAATAAGTTTCTTCAAAACTGACAATTGTTAGTTGCACCACAGGAATCTTTATTAATGACGTTTAACAAAGGCATTTGCAGTGTGTTGTATACAGACATTTTTGCAATTTATTAAGTACAATTTGATAAAACAATAGATGATAATAAAAAAAACAAACTGATAAAATAAAAGAGGAGTTTTGAATTATGCCGCCATTTTTTTATCTAGGGATTTTCTTGCCCGCAGCCATTTTAACCTCTTGACCTTGACCGATTGCATTTTCCAATGATTCCAACGTTGCAGATCACTTTGGAGTACTTTGGAGAGTGTGTATGAGTAATTTAAAGCTTCGCAGTTGTCAAAATGGCTGAATTGATTGCGATACCGCTTAAAAAACCGTCTGACGTAGATGTCGTTAAACCGTTGACAAACGTTATAAAATCAACTTACAACTCGGGAGAGAATCAAAAAGATTACACAGAGGCTATCAATGAATTCAATAAGTTGCGGAATAATGCGTTATGGCGAGCCTTCGAGAAGTATGAAAGCTCCTTGGAGGTTATTTACAGGTATGAGTCACTAATCATCACATCATCAGCTATTTTATCTCGTTAATTAATATTCTAAGCCTTTCGATAGTCGAAATGATGATATTTTCGTAGTTCTAAGGATACCTGGGATTGATAATCATCATTAATCAATTGCAGTAGCAATGTATAGACAATGGAGGATTGCTTTCGATTTAGAAAAAAAAATTGGGCGTAGCTATCTATTTGATTCATATCGTGGAAAGAGATTACACATTTAATTATGTAAGAATACTTAATAAGAGATTTTTAATATCTTTTCTGTATCACAGCTACTATGATCAACTCTGTGCCTTGGAAGGAAAAATACCGAGCCATGAACTGCAAATCCCATTCAAATGGAAGGATGCTTTTGATAGGACTATATTTGGTGGAAAGTTGAGCCTCAGTATGTGTCGAAATACATCAATAAACTTTGGTAATTTGTTCGTCTTGTAATTGGTATTTTTTTCTTTACAGCAATCAGCACACTTACATACGAGAAATTATGTGTTCTGTTCAACATCGCTGCTCTACAGAGCTCTGTTGCTGCTACACAATCCCTGGATAGCGATGAGGGCTTGAAATTGGCTGCGAAATTATTCCAGCAAGCTGCAGGAATTTTTAATTATCTGAAGGGCAATGTCATGCTTGCTATTCAGCAAGAACCAACTCCTGACATGAGTCCTGACACTCTAAGTGCTCTGTCGTCTTTGATGCTTGCACAGGCCCAGGAGATCTTTGTGCACAAAGCCATACATGACTCAATGAAGGACATTGTCATAGCGAAGCTAGCTGCACAAGCTGAGGAGCTTTATGGCGATGCTCTTAAACTATTTCAAAAAGAAATATTCAGATCGTTCTGGGACAAAGAATGGGTTCCTCTGATCACAGGGAAACAATCAGGCTATCGAGCTATGGCAGAGCTGTATCAGGCGTCAGTTTGTAGAAATAAATCGGCCATTGGCGAAGAAATTAGCAGACTCGAGTATGCAGTAGAGTTATTCAAAGCTGCACAGCAGAGATCAAACAAGCCAACACTATTTCAAGATTATGCGAACAAAGCTCAACGACGTCTGACTGAAGTGAAGAAGGACAACGATTTCATCTATCACGAGAGAATCCCTGACATCAAAAACGTTGAACCGATTGGAAAGGCAAACATGGCGAAATTACTCACCATGTCACAACCAATGAGTCCTAGCTTTAAAGATCTCTTTGAGGATTTGCTGCCAGTGGCCGTTCATCAGGCCATGTCATCGTACGAAATTCGTCGCAATGAACTGGTTAACACGGAAATTTCCAAGCTACGTGAAATGACACAGGTTTTGAATACAGTTTTGGCCAGCTTGAATCTTCCGGCTGCTATTGAAGACACCAGTGGAACTGAAGTCCCTCAATCCCTTCTCGATAAGGCTGCATATGTTAGGCAAGCAGGAGGAATAAATGCCCTCGAAGCTTCTATGAACGAGCTTCCGGATCTTCTTCAGCGAAACAGGGACATTTTGGATGAGGTGAATGCCTAATACATAATTATTGTTAATTATTTAAGATCAAGAACGTATAAACAGTAAAATTATTCTTTCAGGCAGAGAAAATGCTGAAAGAAGAACGTGACTCGGATAATCAGCTGCGAGAACAATTCAAGGAACGTTGGAGCCGAATATCAAGTGTTAAATTAACTGAGCAATTGACACACAACTCCCAAAAGTATCGTACTATTATCGACAACGCTGTGTCAGCAGACAGGGTAAAGACCTAAATTGTCCTCTTCATCGTTACCTCGTTCAATTTGAAATATTAATACTTCAAATTCTATTCCAGACTGTGCGTGAGAAATTCGAGAGCCATCGTGAGGGTATGGAGATTCTCAGCATGGATGAGAGTCAATTAGCTTCTGCGATTCCTTCAGGCTCGGCCGTCCAAGAAAGCAGTGTCGTGATTCAGTTGAGAAAGCTAATGGAGGACGTAGAAACATTGAAAGCTGAGAGAGATGTCATTGAGAGCGAATTAACATCAGCAACTGCAGACATAAAGTCATCATTCCTGTCTGCGTTGGCCAAGGATGGTGCTATCGACGAACCCAATTTGTCTGTGGAGAATATTGGGAAAACATATGGACCACTGACAAATCAAATTCGCGACAGTGCAGCTCGACAGGAAACTCTCATTGCTGAGATTCAGTCAAGTCACGCAGCATTTACACGCGAACAAAGCGGCTCGGGCAGCTCGCGTGAGACAATGCTATGCAAATTGGCGGCAGCTTATGATGCATTTAAAGAGCTCAAGAATAATCTACAGGAAGGAGCGAAATTCTACAATGACCTGACTCAGGTTTGTCCCTCAATAGACATTTTAAACTATTTAATTGTTGATTTTACTTATTAATTTCTTTAATATGTCTGTTTAGCTACTGGTTGTATTCCAAAACAAGATATCAGACTTCTGCTTCGCTCGTAAAACCGAGAAGGAGGAGCTGCTGAAAGACTTGACGACCAATTTAAGCCACACTGGTCCAGCTGCAACGCCCACAATTCCTTCCCATCATGGAGGTAATTGTCAATAATTGACCAAGCAATAATGGATCTACAGAACTAATATTGCTCATTTTGGTCTTTAAATTATAAAGCAGCATCTTCTGGGTCGAGTTCAGCACCAAGTGACGGCAATTCTCAGCTGCCCTATCCATCACAGTATCAAGGGGGAATGCCTGTGCCCTACGGCGCTAGTCCAGCAGCTCCTTATCCAACTTACGTTCCTCCTCCGATGCCTGCTACATACAATCCATACGCCACAATGCCTTATCCAGCACAAGGTATTAATTAATCAAATTTCTTATATATTTAAAAAATTTTCCAATTACTTATAAGTTGTTATTTCAGGTCCATATAACTATCCTTATCAACCGCAACAACCTGGGTATACCAATAATCCTTATGCAACGTTCCCACGCTACGGTGGAGCCCAACCACCTCCTGGACAAAACCCGTGGTAAATTAAAGTCTTGAGGTAATGCTTCTAAAAATCAACATACTAGAGAAAATGCCTATTTCTTTTCTATTTTATTATGCAATAAATAAGCTTTTGTTATAAATTCTGAAGAGATTTTCCGGACAAAATTAAGAATTTATGGCATGCCTCAGCTACGAATGTAACTATCTTATATGTCGACTGCACGCAAATCATTGAAAATAACGTATCTAATAAATAGATACGTCTATCCTATAACTGTAATTAAACGTTCTAATGGTGATAAAATGTCAATAAAAATATATTCTTTTTTTGTAAGATAAGCTTCTGAGTCTTCAATTTGATAATACCTGTGATAACAAAAGTAAAGTATAAAAGAAATAAAGAAAATTGTGTAGAAAATTGAAAAAAAAAACTTGAAATTTATTCAAATAATTTATTTAAATTATGGGATTTATATTCTTACGTTCTTCTACTTAATTCAACATTTTGAATATTGGAATTTCAATTTCATCTAGGGATTTCTCAGACCGCCATTTTTCCCCCATATCCTTCAGCGGCCAATCAGAAGTGTTGCATCGGTAAAACTGTTCAAATTCAAATCTGCCGTGACCGTTGGGTTGTAGAATTTAGAATCGTCAGTTGTAATAAAGTTGAAGCTGAGAAATTTTGTCTTTGAATCGAACAAGTCACCACGAATTATTCAAGTAAGTTATGCGAGTGATTAACAGTCATTTAATACAATTAATCGTCACATTAATGTCCTTGTCTTGTGATTATTGTTGTAGTTCGTCTTCGACGAGAAAACATAACCTGCTTTTGGCGCCAACAGGCCATCCGGTACCTAATCCAGAAGATTCGTTAGCTCGATAATGATTCAGGTAATAAAACAGGCCGGTTTCGATGATCATTTCCTTCAGAATCTTTCTAAGACCTAAACTCTATTGTCCTCAGGGTTTTCGCTGAGAATCGAGTCACAGCAAAGCATCGTTACCAGCTGTAAAGCTTTGAGGCTTAGACGTCTTCAGATAAGTACTACAGTCAGTGGCAACAATGGATAAGAAGGATGAATACTGCTTCAGCAGTGCTCAATGGACTGATTTCACTGAAATGAGTTCAGACAGTCAGCATCAGACCACATTCTTCGACCATTATCATGAAGAGCTTGAAACACCTTACGATGTGCGCCAACAGAAGGAAAATCATGGGCGAATGAAGAACAAAGTTAAGAAAATTCCAATGTCACCTGTTCGTGTGGACGTTCCAAGAGCTTCTGATTTGCTCGCCTCGGAAATCGAGTCAACATTCATCAGTGATATCGACAAAATCAGCATGACTCCAATCAAGGTAACATCGCCAAGGATGAGGAATAAAGAGCCTGTTGTTCTACAAGAATTAAGCGTCAACGAGGTCTTAAGCAGTGCTATTGAGGGCATAGAAATAGCTTCTTCCACCATCAAGAAACGCCGAGCGCCGCAAAACCTTCACACCACAGTGTGTCCAAGCTCTGTGGACAACTCTAAAACTCCTGGACGACGAGTGATTCGTGTGACTCATTCCATGGATTTCAAATCATCGTCTGGGCTAACTCCAGCAGCTAAAGCTGCAAGTACTCCACGAGTTTATGCACGAAAACTCGAAATAACTAAAGAACACATTGAAGAAGTTGAAGCTTCTAAAGACAAAATGACTACTATTGAAGGACCACAACAATGTTCAAATTTTACTGATGACGAGCAGACAAAAGAAAATAATATAAACCTAGCAGCATGTTCGAGCACTGTGACTAATTTTAAAACTCCGAAAAAACCAAATATTCGCATTTCCAGTGTCATCAATTTCAAAGCACCTACTGGCAATAGTCCTGATATTCCGAAAATGGAAGTATTGGTCCCAACTCTTGACAAAATTAGTAAATGTGACACATTAACAAAAAAAATAACTGACATAAAAAACATAATCGAATCATCAAAGACTATGAAAGATGATAGCAAAGAAAACGAAGATATGAACCCAACTGAAAGGATTACAGCATCTGCATTGATAATAGAAAAGGAACATGAAGAACAAATGAAAGTAGCAGCTATGGAACAACCACTTCTGCAACCAGAACGAATAAAGCTTGAAGACGAAGACGATGACGACGACTTTGAGCCACAGGATGACTTCCAGATGGAAATGAAAGATGATGATGAATTGTTCGTGGTCCATCAATCTCAACACGCTGAGATGCAGCCCATTCGACAGAAGCAGCCAACGCTACTGACGAATCCTGCTCGAAGGCATAGCATCCTGAACAATTATCGACGTCGATCCAACAAATACATCAGCTTGGCTGAGGCAGTGTCATCGTACCAACGTCGTACACCAACACGATTCCGCTCGTGTCGTCCACAACCTGGTCGAGCTCCAAAAGCTAAACCTCATGCATCTACAAGAACCATTCCTGTTTCACCAGCATTGCAGTCTAAAACACGAGTCAGACGTAATAACATACTGAGTCAAGCTCAGAGAGAAGAATTGGAAATGCAACAGATGCGCAAGCCTCAAAAACAAGCTCGTCCAGCGCCAAAAGCGGTTGCAGCAGTCCAGGCATCTACGACAACCATTCCAATTTCTCCAGCATTGCACAAAACAAGGGCCAGGAAATATAAAGTTCTGAGTCAAGCTGAGAGAGAAGAATTGGAAGTACAAAATATGCGTAAGCATCAAGTACACGCTCGTCCAGTGCCGAAAGCAATTTTAGAAGGACCAGTACCCCTCAAACCAGTGCTCCCAAAGCGAGTAACTGTTCCCCAGCCGTTCCATCTCACTGAGACGAAGAAGGCGAGCCAAGGGACAGCATCAACATCAACATCATCTGCGGCTGCAGAAAAAGATAATCAATCCAAGGGAGCTCGTCCAAGGAAAACAGTCTACGCACCAACAAATGACGGTACCATGGAAAACACAGAGATTCGACACTTCGGAATACCTACTACTGCGAACGTCTTGAAGGCACAAGAGAAAAAGAAAAAGGTAACTCAGCCACAAGCATTCAGCCTTGAAGATCGCAACAAGGAATTTCTACGGAAGAAAGAGCAGAGATTGAAGGCATTGCTGGATGAAGAGATGAAAAAGATGAAAGTAGATTTTCATGCTCGGCCAGTGCCAGCAGCTGTGAAAAATCCTCCTGCTGCTCCACACCGTACTGAAGCTCCAAAAGAGACGTTACAAAAACCAACTTCTTCTCATGTAAGGATGGAACCATTCAGCTTTGAAAATCGCGACAGGAACTTCGGGAAGAAGAAGGAGGATTTGCGTAAGAAAATAGAGGAAGACGAGAAGAAGGCACGAGTCTTCCACGCCAATCCTGCTCCCACTTTCAAGCCAGTCTCTGTTCGATCAACATCGAGGGAGAATTTAAAGGTGGAAAAGGCTAAATCCAGCGACAGTCTTAAACCTGTTAGAACTGATGCTCGACGACGATCAGTCGACGATGGTGCATCAAGAGTACGAGGCAGGTCTGCTGACAATCGTCAATTACAAGCTGCAAATGGCATGCGGCCATGTGGCGTTTCAGCGGACAATTTCAAGAACGTAGGACGTGCTCAAAATCCATCTACTTCAGAGTCTAAAGAAAATTTGGCTGGAAAGCAGAATAATCAGCAAGAGGCTCAAAATCCTACTGATGAAAATGCTCAGCCCAATGTCCCTGCGGCAAGGACCACGAGTGCTCCTGCTATGCCAGCATTGAAACAACAACTGAAAGCTCTTCCTATCCAATTGCACAGCGACAAGCGTGCAAAACTGCGGAGGGAGTACGATGAAATGATGAGACATAAATTGGAGGAAAACGAGCAACGCCGTAAGCGAGAGCAACAGGCAAAGCTCGCACGAGAGCAGCAGGAGATCGCTGAATTACGAAAGAAGGCTGAGGTGAAGGCACGACCAATGCCAGTGTACAAACCCCTCGTTATTGTAAAGTCCACCAAACCAGTCACTGAGCCTGAGAGTCCTGCATGGTCAAAGCCTAAGCACTAATCGTTTTATAATATCCATGTTCTATCCAACCTAATCTGTTTTTATTATTCAATGAGATATTTTTTTCTTTTAAAATAAGATTTTTTCTTTGCTTTCAAATGTTCTTTTGTATTTTTCCACTTTTCAAATAAATTTATTAAATAAAAATTATTCCA
>JABSMT010052411.1:0-23813 GCA_018902335.1 Eumacrocentrus americanus
TAAATGAACATTCTAAAAATTAAATTATCGCTTAACAATTCTGACTAATCATTTCCTCCTTATTTTCAGCATTAAATCCAGTAAACCGCCATTTTATTTTTAATAATGGACCTTATTAACAAACAATTCAATGTTGTTGAGCAACAAAGAGTCGCAACAATGTCCATTTATTCATTCTAAATTGTCTTTTATCACAACATTCTAAAGAATTATTTATTGGAGGTTAAGTTCTCGAGGTCGTTCATTGATTAGTGGGCCATAATAATGGGCCAAAGAACATTCGACAACCACCTGATGATACTTTTAATTTATTTCTCAACATAAATAGTGCTTTAAAGCATTCATTGGACATTTGAACGTCGAAATTCTGCTGAAAAAAATATATATACACATCTATTTTGCTCCAAGGACGACCTACTAAATTCTAAAATAAACGCATGAGGCCAGAATTATCTGCAATATTTCAGTATAATTACATAAACGCAACACAGAGCCAACGAGGGAAGCCTTTAAAAACCACACTTTGAACATAAATAACTCCTATGATAATTCAATTATAATATAAGAAAATTTGTTTACAAAAAGACCACATGTTTATCAACAAACTTGAGTAGTAGTAGTATAGAGTTAGGTCAAGAATCATAATTGCCTCTATACTCTATCTAATCTTGTATGCCAGAAGCATTTAAAACACGTATCGAATATATAACTCTTCTTTACTCAAGCATGTAATCTCTCGTCGATAAGCAATTTTTATCTCCTTCAGAGTAAATATATACATGTACTTATACACGATTGATTTGCTTGCAGAGTTGGAGCAAGATGCTTGGGGACTATCGTTCCAGTTCCCAATGTCACCGAGATCCCGTTGGAGAACGAGCCCCTTCTGGGCTACAAGAAGAACAGCAAAGAGCGTTTAGAGCTCGAGAAAGTCCTGAATAACATGTCTAATGTCGTTGAAGACGTGCCAATAGTCATTGGAAACGAAGAGATTCGTACAGAGACTGTTAAATATCAAGTCATGGTAGGTATTTCCACGATAAATAGTCTTTAATTCCCATAAGAATTAAGTATAATAAGCATTTCTCAAGCTAATTTCATTATTCATTTGCAGCCACACAATCACAAACACAAAATAGCTAAATATTATTATGCAGGACCATCTCTGCTGAAAAAAGCAATCGATGTGGCAGTGAAGACTCAATTGGAATGGGAGAAGACTCCAATAGAGGAACGAATTGATATCTGGCTGAGAGCAGCTGATCTTATGGCTGGAAAGTATCGTCAAGAGTTGAATGCCTCGACAATGCTTGGTCAGGCAAAGACTGCAATCCAAGCAGAGATTGACAGTGCTGCTGAGCTCGTGGACTTCTTCAAGATCCATGCTTACTTCGTCAAAGAAGCCCTCAAGTACAAGCCCATCTCCACCAGCCCCAAAGAGACTCTAAACTCCATGAGGTATCGTGGAATGGATGGCTTCGTAGCTGCTGTTTCTCCCTTCAATTTTACAGCAATTGGTGGCAATTTAAGCTACACACCAGCTCTCATGGGCAATGGAGTGCTGTGGAAGCCCTCAGACACTGCAATCCTCTCCAATTGGACTATTTTCAAGATTTGTCGTGAGGCTGGTGTCCCACCAGGCGTTGTCAACTTCGTTCCAGCTCATGGACCTGATTTTGGCGACACTATTACGACATCTCCTTATCTAGCTGGAATCAACTTCACGGGCTCTGTGCCAACGTTCAATAGACTCTGGAGCCAAGTTGGCAGTAATATTAATCATTATAGAAACTATCCAAAGCTCATTGGAGAGTGTGGAGGAAAGAATTATCATTTTGTCCATCCAAGTGCTGACATTGAGAGCGTTGTTATGGGCACAATAAGAAGTTCCTTTGAATATAGTGGTCAAAAATGCTCTGCCTGCAGTAGAATGTATGTCCCAGAGTCCTTGTGGCCTAAGATTAAAGAAGGATTGTTGGCAACTCGAGATAAACTAAAAATTGGAGACGTTAAGGACTTTAGTGTCTTCACCAGTGCTGTTATCGATGCAGCAGCTTTTAAACGAATCTCTGGCTACATTCAGCATGCCAAGAAGTCCGAGGACTTGACGATTATCGGTGGTGGTGGCTATGATGACGACGATGGCTACTTTATTCAGCCTACAATTGTTGTGACGAATAATCCAAAGGATAAAATCATAACGGAGGAGATCTTTGGGCCTGTCCTCACGATTTACGTGTACAAGGACAAGGATTTGAGCAAGACCATCAAGCTCGTGGAGTCTTCGACACCTTATGCCTTAACTGGAGCCATTTTCTCGCAGGATTTAGACTGGGCCAAGCTGGCACTCGATGAATTCAAGTATACTGCTGGCAATTTCTATATTAATGATAAATCCACGGGCTCTGTAGTGGGTCAACAGCCTTTTGGTGGCAGTCGAATGTCTGGGACTAATGATAAAGCTGGTGGACCTCATTATGTCCTCAGATGGGCCTCTCCTCAGTCAATCAAGGAGACTTTTGTTCCTCTACGTGAATTCGACTATGAATACATGAGATCTTGAGCGAAATTTAGATGAATTATGCCCCAGTTTTTTGATGGACAAACGAATGCAGATGACGAAATTCATTCATTTATTCTTTATTCACAACGTATTAATACCTCATGTTGTAGCTCGAACGAAAGATTATAACAGAGCAGGATCTGTGATTTTACATTGATCTGATTAATTACTGCCTCCAGAAACGCGTATGCGTTTACTTAGCTTAATTGTCTCTTTTTATCCAACTGCATTTGCTTTTCTGTTTTATTATACAGTTTTATTGATGCAGGAATAGTTCAATTGTATTAAAGACTTTGTACAGAGCATTTTTTCTTGTGAAGTAATGAATGAATCTCATGCTGGTGTGTATTTTATGTACATTTTTCAGATCGATAAAACAAAAACCGTCAATATTTATTCAACGACTGATAACACAAGAGAATCATCAGTAATAATTGATATTGTAATTGATATTAAATACCTATACCTGATAACTTTATTTTTTCAATGGCAATAATTAAATAAATACAATGTTATTATGATATTCCTAAATAAATGTGTGTTATTTAGTTCAAACTATCCCCATTAAGTCTAGAAATTAATTCCTTTAACACGATTTTATCACCTAGAATCTTGATTTTATTATTTAAAATATTGTTCCTTGGTTTTTTATGGACAAAAAAAGCAAACGTTTATTTTATTTTTATCGTAAAGAATTTATTATAATCTTGTATTGTAACAATAAAAGATTGCTTATAAGTACTATTTCAAAGTATCTTAACCATTATACACATTTTAAGCTTAATTGTAATCTCTAGATGAAATATTTACAAGAAGACTCTGTGTTGTTTACATTGTAATGGAGCTTGAGTGTTAATTTCATTTTACTCATTTTCAACTGAAATAGATCTGACATTGACAACTATTTTTGTTATTGTTTGTTTGTCTGTTCTTAAATAAATCCAAAGGATCTCTCTCATAATAATACATTCAAAAATGAGAAACAACAATAATTCAAAAGCTCAAAGTTATAAATGAAAAAGGAAATAATCTAATAGAGATTAATGTACACGTCATTGTAAGAAACAATAAGGGGATTAATTAATTAATTAATTAAGTTTCTTGTTCTTCACAGCCATGGATGCCATGAAGGATCCATTCTGCAGAGATTATCATGACTGTTGGCAGCAGCAACCAAAGTACTGACTTTACTATCAGTACCATCAAAGTTCGCAAGGGAATTCAGTCGTGAAACAATTGCAGTCACTGCTCTTGTGACCATTGTTATCAAAAGCTCGCCTTTCATGTCTGTGGGCGCTTGTGCAGCATTCTCAGCGTCCTCTTGCTTCCTGTTGTGATCAGCAATCACTTCGTCACGTAGAATAGCCCTGAGAATCGTGTGAACTTTGAAGGAAGGTTGCACCAGGCAACGTGCTGTTGCAATAGCTGATGCTGTTAAAGGTCCAGAGACTCCTGGAATCCAAGGAAAACAATAAATAATTAGTTTATGTATTTATTAGAAGTTATAATTCAGTAGTGAAACGATGAAAAGAAGATAAAGTCAGTAAAAAAGAAAAATTCATTGAAATCGTTGAACGAAATTGATTATATCTCGGAAACTATGCGAGATAGAGTAAAATTGCATACAATGTTTTTTGTGGAGAATTTAATTTCCTACAAAAAAGGTCTGATGCCATTTTATCGTATCTCGTGTAGTTTTCAAGATATCTCAAAAAATCAGGTTGAATGATATTATGAGAAAAAAAACAATTTGCTCAAATTAAAATTCATTATAGCTCGATAATTATGCGAGATACGATAAAAATGCGTAGGACCTTTTTTGTAGAGAATTTAATTTTCTGTAAAAAAGCTCTAATGGAATTTTATCGTATATCTCATAGTTTTCGAGCTATACGTAAAAATGCAAATATCAAATATTTTCATTCAATTATCGACTTATCTCCTTTTTACTGCTTCGTTACTGAGTTGTAACAATACAAAGCAACAATTCAACTCACCTGTGGTGGTGAGGAACTCTAGAATGTTTGGAGTGAGTCTAAATGGCACAGGACGATTGGCATCCAACTCTCCAGACGTGTCATCAACGTCAAACTTAAAATAAGCAATATTAATCAGTCCTGAGTTTTGATGAACGTACATCATGTCAGGATTCAGTCTCGTCAAGTGTAGAACGTATTCAGCGAAGCATGCCAACGACAATTGAAGTGTAAACATCTTCCTGAAGGTCCAATAGTCGGTGGCACCGGGGAAAGTCGTCACAGCCCAGTCCCTGAGCATTGTCCTGGGCACCATTGTCGTCTGCACCTCTTTCAAGATGTCTCTGAGCACTTGATGACTCGCCTGAGCTCCTCGTGCCTGCACTGCCGCCAGTCTCTCATAGTACCTGGCTATTGGAGCATCGTGCTCGATCTCCATCTTGTTACAAGCAAGCTTGTAGATGTCTAGAAGTGATGTCGAAGCAGGATTATCCTCGACCAGTCTCATTTGTGGCGAAACAGCAACGACTCGTGGCACTGTGAAGTGCAGGAATCGTCGCGAAGTCTCCTTCTGCTTCGCCAAATAATGATTGAGCATTCGAAGCAGTTGAAGAACTCTTTCCTCACGTCTAGCATCACCTAGACCAGCATCATTCACAACTAAATACGGATACAATCGTCCATTGTGTCCGCGAATCCTCAGTCTTCTCGCAGCTGTATTATGTCTCTGCACAACTTCAACTCTAGGCATGAATCTCGCTATTCTTACGTAGTAATGCGAGTGTTTAGGGAGCAAAAATTCACCAGGAAGCTCGACTTCAGCAGTTTTCAAACTGAAATTACTCAAAAATCGACATTTCTCCTCAATTAAAAACGATTTTGGCAATTGTTTTGTCTTCCCCTCCAAGATCTTTATCCATTTCTTCAGTTTGCTGATCAAATTGTGCAGTAGTCTTGCCCCTGGCACAGTAAAGTCAAAGTCCGAGGTGAATTGTCCCTTCATCTTCTGAAAAACTGGATCTTGAACTGTTGCTTGAGCTCTTCGAGCCAATGACTCTGATGCAGCTGATCCAAATGTATTATTGACATTCTGTGATGACGAAATGTTTTCAATTCCAATGCCAAAGGTGGACACGAGCTTCTTGACGAAGTTCAAAGTGTGAGGGGTGATTGTTGCCTCAGACACAGCTCCACGATTCTCAAAAGCAATGGCATAGCACTTGGCCAAGCCTTGTCGCAGCTGTCTCAAGACTTCTTCGTACCAGGTCTCTCTGAACCACACCATTTGATCGACAATGCCCTCGAGACTCGACAGAATTGTTGGATGGATGTCTCTCTGCATGTGCATGATCTTCGAGCATCTCCACATGGGCGGAGTAGCCCTGATTGGTCCAATTTCAGGTACTGCAGCTTGTTGTTGAGGAGCTCCACTAGATCCTCCTGGTTTCCCCTCGCCATCCACCACGTTTGCATTCTTTCCTGCTGCAAGCTCTGCACTCTTGTATCGTTCTCGTTGCTCGATTTTTAACGTCAAATACAGCGTTCGGATGGAGAAATAAACAGCCTGGGGAAACATTCGACCGACTTGTGACAAAAGATTGAGAATAACATTGCCTTCGTGACGAACAAGACACATTAATAGTTGTGGGATCCAAGGAAGCCATTGAATTGGTGGCACACCAACTGCGTACTTATCTACAGCCTCCATTAACGAATATTTATCGTCATCGTACGTTAAAAGCCACAGGACTTTAGCCAAATATTTCCTCGACTTGGATTCATTTTGATGTCGGCATGCATGCAAGAAACATGTGATTGCCGAGACACCGATGGTGATTTGTCGAGCATCACGAGTGAATATATGTTCCAAATAGTCTCCCCAAAGAGCCCAGGCTTTAACTAGAGTATCATGAAGTTGGACAGCAGCTGAAAAGGCTTTATTAGCGTCATCTGATCGGCCAATTTGCGACAAAAGCATTCCCTTGAGTGCATAAAACTCGGCAGTCATCTCCTTGGTGAAGTACTTCAAATTCGTCGACTCAATCACCTCTAAACCCTCTTGAAGCTCATTGTTCCCGGTTACCGATGCCATTTGCAAGTAACACTTGACCTGTTGACGAATTTTCTGGAAACAATCGACTATTGGCACACTTGGAATCGTATAAATCCTTGACAGCGAATCCAAACACACACCAGTGAGATTGTGTTTGCGAGCAATCTTTCCAAAATGAATAATCGCTTGTGCCGAAGCATGAACACCAAGCATCGAATGATTTGCAGTCTGATCCTGTTGAGAGTCATAATGACTCGATATAAATGTGTAATGATGCTGGCGCCATGTGAAAATGTCGGACCAATGACTGAGATCGTCAGCAATTACTGGCAATCGATTCCTCCAGGTCTTCACAATGGCTTTCATGTCGTGTAGGGACGACGAACGTCCATGAAGCAAGCCCTGATGGATCTGCATGGCCTCCTGAAGCTCCATGATCTGTTGAGCAGCTTGAAGAAGAGGCAGATGAATGTGGCTGACGATATGGGGCAAACGACGCCATTCTCTCATGCACAAGCCTGATGCCAATTCCACGTATCTCTCGACAGCATTCAAGTGCTGGTCCTCGCTGTGGCAAATGGCCAAGAAGCCTCGATAGAGATTAACCTTCCAGGCCATCTCCTTTGGACAATTATGCTCCACTTGAGCTAATGCCTCCTTCATCATCGTCCAATTTGGAATCCTCCACGAGCTCTCGAGAATGAGAAATGGATTCTTTTCAGTCTTTTTACTCCCATAGTCCAACAGCAAGTCCCATTGATTCAGTTCCTTTGCACAGCGAATCCAGTGCTGCTCCCATAGGATTGCCTCACGTTGGATCTTGAATGGAGCCGGTGTTGCTACGTAATCCTGCTTGAACTTAGTCATTGCCACGTCGTAAGCACCCTGAGCTTGCTCAAAGAAGCCCTGTTGTTCCAAAGCTGTTGCCTGAAGAGTCTCTTTGTAGTGAGCATGCTTTTGCCACAGACCTGACCACATGTCTTCCTCACATTGCAGGGAGTACATGTCCGACAGGGAATCTAGAATCTCTGCATGAGGACTATTAGTGTCAGGCTCGAATTCATAGCAATCTGCTTCTCGTTTATTTCGACTTTGATTGCCATTGTTTGTACCATTGTTCCCTGTGTCGGAGGCCATTTGCTCGAGAGTCAGAGTCATTCTGTGCCAGAGATTGTGCGATCTGCCTAGGTATTTGATTAGAGAAGGTCTAATTGGCACCGGCGGCTCACAATGACAGATTGCTTCGATGAATGTCGCTATTGCTGAAGGATGGCAGTCTTTCTGGATCACGTGGGTTCCTGAGCAAATGAATGGCACGATCTCGGCGATCAGGGTGTTGTGCTGATGTTCGTCCAGGATTGACCACAATCGAGGGAATATGTCGAGCCATACTTTTTCAGCGAGATTAGTGTCCATGTGACAGAGTTGAGCAGCTGCCAACAAGAATTGTTCAGTCCTGATTTTCCTTGAATGCTCGAGAAAACCAGCTTGTTTCGCTATCAATTGAGTCAATGTAGCTCTTCGTTCGCCTCCTGCTATTGTCATTGCTGTATCCACACTCGATAGATCAATATCGAGGATATCGTCCTTCACATTGTCATTTGATTCCGAATCATTTACAGACATCTCTTGTGGCTCTTCCTTCACGGACGTGTAGATAATGAAGTTCTTGTGGTCGTCAGTGTCTGCCATGTTGATTATCGAGTTGATTGACGGCAAAAGATTGTCCTGATTGCTCAGATTTATTTGTGTTGTCGACGAGGCAGTGACAATAAGCAATTCTATGCATTGTTTCACCCAATAATGTGGTCCCATTGCGTCCCAACTTTGACTACAAACGATGTAGAGCAGTCTGTCGTACAATTTTCGTCTCATAGAACCGTCAAAGACCTCGAAGAACTTCGCCCGAATCTGTGGCTGAATACAACGAAGTCCAGAGAGAAAAGCTGGCTCGAGTTTTGACGTTAACTCCGATGATTTTAGTGTCTCGTCTTGATAAACATAGTTCACAAGCTCAAGGAACTGACCATTGAGCTCGAGATCATCGGGGAATCGTTTCTCGACGTACTGCATCATCTTGACAAGAAGAATTGACTTCTCCCGAAGACTTGGAGCTTGATTAACAGCAATAGGATTTTTATTCTTCATCCATTCCTCAAGCATCTTCGTAATGGCTTTCATAACTTTAATGTCTTGAGTTTTCTCGATCAGACCCACGAGAATTGAGCCAATAAAGGACTTTCTCATCTCCACGCTCATCACGCCAACACGATTCTTCACTAAATCCAAGCTGAGAATCAGTAGTTCACTGCCAACGGGATTTGTTTCAGCATTGGGACCAGGATGAAGATGATCCTTTGCCATCCGATGCAGTACTTTCATAAAAGGAGTGATAAGTCTGTCGATATACGTCTGATTATTCGTGCAGGCTGCTTTGAGCATCATCAGTGTGCCAAAGAGTGAGCTGGGAGTTGCTGATGCATTTGCATCATAAGCAGCTAGACCATCAAAGATAAATTTACCCACGGTCGTGTAAAGAGTATCCAATTCATCGTATTTAGAGGCAACTGTGGAGGAAGTAGCCTCTGTAGGGAATATTGTCATCAATCTTGACAGTAAACCATGCACCAAACGAATGACTTTGGTGTTATTCGATGCAATACAAGCTCCGAGGCCTCTCTGAAGTGGTTTGAAGCTCGAGAGAATTTGTTCTCGTTTCATGACACCAAGCAGGAAAGTCAAGAGCTCGAGGGCTGTGCAAATGTTTCCATAGTTAGGCTGAGCATTGTCGACACTTGAGAAGACCTTGTCAAGCCAAGCGAGCTTTAAATCGCAGGATTGAGGCCACACATCGGGTTTCAGTGCCATTTTGAGCAAAGCAACACAACGACGAGACAATTGCTCGCCAGGATTGCCTTGAGCTGTCGTAGAAGTTGTGGTTGTCGTTGTAGTTGTCGAAGCAGCTGTAGAATTTGATGTTGTCGTGGTGGCGGTAGTCGTCATAGTTGTCGTGGTGGTGGCATCGTTCACTTGACAAGCCAAACGCAACAGGAAATTGAGAATAGCATCAGCATGAGCACGTTCAATGGGTTTTGTCGCGCCAGGCTCGACTTTTGGTGTTATTATTGGCTGACCTGAGCTCATTGCAGTCATTGGTTGACCTACAGGTCTTTTGGACATTGTTGGATCATCAGATAATTGTCTCTTGATACCACCAGACGAGCCTGCAGCGATAGTTGGATCATTGCTCTCAGCTTCGTCCTTGATTCTGTGCAATTCCCACTTGATTATCACCTCAGCCAGCTCGACAGCTAGTCTCCTGTGCTCGATCGTTGCTGTAGGACTGAAACCCAGTCTCTGAATGGAATTAACCATGTGCTGCACGAGGTGATGCCTCACAGGATAATAGACCTTGTAGTGTCGGACGACAAGCTGAAGAATGTGGAAGAGTTGCTGCATTGAATGTCCTTCCTCGACAATTATCTTCTTTGTCCAATGAGTTAGCATTGTGTTGCCATCTTCCATTCGCACCGGCATGGCTGGTGTGAGAATCTCCAGGGCCTGTCGCACGACATTCCTCGCCTCCACTGCATGTGCCTTCAGCAGACTGTGAAAGACTTGGAGGACAATTCGCTTGTGAATGGCGAACTTGGCAATGATATGACTGAGCAGCAAATGTCCATGATATCTCGTTGCAGGATCGACACAATTTTTTCCCAATAAACAAGGCCATGCAAAGGTCATTAGTCTTCGTAGTTTGTTGCCCTGACGCTTGTTAGTCACGTCGTGAATGTGCTGCGACGCCTGTTCGACCAAGAGACACGAGAACTGAAGCAGAGATATCCTTACACAGTCTGCCGAGCCAAATGGATTGTCTGGATCAATGATTTTGCTGATAAACACTGAGACAACGTTCTCAGGATTGTCTTGATAGGGCATTGGTGCACCTCCGACTAATTTAACTCCCTCGCCTCGTTCAAAGCTCACAGAGAAGCAGGGAATGATGATCAGTTGCAGAACTTTGGCTTTGAGCTCTTGGGACATGTTGTTAGTGGGGAAATGCTCGACAAATCTGAAGAATGCACTGCGCTTCCACTCGACTGTGTACTCCTGGGCTACGGTGTTTTCCAGGAAGTCTCGTAGGAATTGAAAGTCTGGGATAAATCGATCACACGTGGCACGAAGCAATTGAAAGAGTAGATCAATGTCACTCGGATGATGACCAAAATAATGCAAAAGGATCTTGACAATTAATTTTGGCTCTTTCCAACGACAAAAGTCCACGCTGTCGACACGTTTGTGTAGAGTCTGATAGTCATCGTTACACCAGAGTTGCTTCAAAGCTGCCACCAGTTGACTTTGATTCGATAGCCATTGTTCGTCGTATTTAATCAGCACAGAGATGATTCTAATTGCTTGATGTTGAAGCTCACATTTGTCAACAAAAGTCAAATTAGAATTGGTTTGCGAGTGTGCAAGCAACATTGTTATTAATCTCGTTGTGCTGTTGTGTAAAACGTCCCTGAAAGGCTTGCCCTCAATGTGCTTGATCAAGAACTCCAGATAACGACTCCACTGTTGATCCTTGACATTGTTGTCATGCAGAAATAGATTGAGAGTCTCGCTGGGATAGCGTAGCAGGAATCTCATCAGTGGTATCCTAAAGGGACTTGATGCCTCGACAAGGAGGGCTTTTTCAGCCTGCAAAACCAGTCGACAAAGAACGTCAATGAACTTGGGAGTTGCTGCAGGGATTTGATGAAAGATCCCAATGATTGTTGCGATTTTTTGCTCACTCTCGCCAGACTTTGACACGCCTTTGTGCGCTTGAATGAGATTCTCCAGCAGCTTTTTCAAATGCTGGAGCAACTGCTCGCACAGAGTGATGCTGAATGTGCTCGGGAAGAGTTGGGTGAGATAAGACAGGCGTTTTACACAATTCAAGCTTAAATTCCGATGATCACCAAGAGTGAGGAGCATTGGTCTCATTGTTGTATGAACAGTTTCCATGTCCATCTGAAAGCCTGCTATGAATTTCTGCATGCACTCGAACGCGGCCTGTTGTAGTTCTGTATTAGGCTTCTCCAAGGCCTTATAGAGGACTCCAAAGATCTTCTCACGACGGCCAACGATGTAGTGACAAGCTGCTAGGGCTTTAAGAGCTGATTTTCTCAGTGGAATCAAATTCGTAATGGTCTTGTAGCATGGGAGTTTGTGTAGATTGGCATCTTCGGCCTCTGAGAGGGCGAAAAGCTCCTGGAAGAAGACCTTATGCTCGACTATTTGTAGATCGATGGTGAAGAGTCGTGGAGACAGGGTTGTGCAGAAGGTATTGCCATCCATGAGGCCAATTTGTGCATTTGCTGGCTGATGTCTCAATAAATGCTTCTTGGGTGGGATCATGTCAGCCAGGACTTCTTTGTGTGGCTCCATAACCTCTGTGACACTCTTGCCTTGAAGTTCACCAAGCAATTTTAGAGATGCCATCGCTTGCTCTCTGACCATTGTGTGAGGCGAAGTGACTTGTCTCACTAGTTCATGTGTCACTTCATAGAGACTCTTGTTCTGTGCCTCAATGAGCTCTGGATTGGCAACTTGAGCTGCAGAGTTCACACAGACTCTCAGCATCTGTTCTAGATTCTCCTTGGCCATGTCAATAGAACCATTAGACACTTCTCGAGTCAAATCCATCATGACAAACATGAGAGCTTTCAGAAAGACAAATAAATGATTGAGAACCCATTTGGTTGCCATTCGTTCAAATAGGAATTTAATGGCAATGCAACCACCAATTTTGGCATACCAAGCTCTTTCATAGCACAAAGAGCACATCTTCTCTGCCAGGTATTCCATTAGAGGGAGCTGACAAGCACGTTCCTTGCTGCCAAGAATATTTGTCGCCGTCTCAAGGATTAAAACTAAAGCTAGATGACCAGGCTTGCAGAGTTCCTTCTCCTCATGACCCATAATTGCTGCTAGAGCGTCAATAAGAACTAGAGGATCCTGGCCATGATGTGCAGTCATTGGTTTCTCCGTCAAACAAAATGGTCCTGCTTGTTGAGCAATTGCCACCATTGTATAATGTCTCACTAGAGATATCATTGTGCCTAACACAGACTGTCTCAATTCCTTGATGGCTGCAGCCACAAAGAGGCCAGTTAGTGCAGTCTGTTGGACATTCCTTGCCACTATATTACCACACTGATAGTGTAACTCCTGCTGCTGATGTGGAATGTTACCCTCTTTGAAGCTCGGATGCATAAACAGCTTGTAGAGGGTCACACGATCGTCGTCGAGCTTGATTGATGCTGCCAGATAGCAATTGATTACCTCCCAACACTGTCGTCTGTAGAAGGGGTCAGTTGTATTGGATTTTAAGGCTGTGAATGCAGTGTCGATGACTGTTTCAACAGTCATGTCAATGGGTTTCCCAGAATCTGGGAAATAAGCGACAATTGCTGGCGGACGATTTGTATCACGATCATTATAATTCAGTTTTTGAGGTTCAGTCATCATCTTTCGATTGCCACCACCGAATTTACCGAGGACTCTAAAAGCCACATGCGCCACCTGGTCTGTAGGGTTCCTCAGAGTACTCCATAAGGCCTGCATAAGGTGTGCACGAACTGGTTGAATGTGGTCGTAGAGGAAATCTGGCTGGAGATTGTCCACACACAGCTCCAGAGTTCGTAGACCCTGGCTAACTAGAGTATGACTGCCATTGAGAGCTGACACCAGAGGATCCATGAGCATCGGCAAATAGGGAAGCAGTGAACTCAATCGCACTGGGACTGTTAGACACAGCTCGACAAAGAGGTCCTTCATGTGTTGCTTGTGCAGGCCTGATTGCAGTCTATTGAGTCCCTCGAGTAGATTTGGCAGTAAAGGAAGGAATTCTTGATAAAGCAGGTCATGAGAGCCTCCTCCGATTGATCTGAACAGGGCACGAAGCAGGAGGAAGTAATTGTAAGGCTCTTTGGCAGACATTGCTAGCGCCATTGATCGATTGACGATTTGATGGAGATGTGGCCTCAACATGTGTTCATTCTCAGATGGAAACAATGATACACTTCCAAAGACTAGTTTAAATAGTCTTAGATATAAATTACTTCTTTCGACATTTGATCCCATGGCGTCCATTCTCTCCAGTAAATACTCAACGAGGACTGTCGCGAATATTGGTGAAGTCGTGGGATTAGCTAGGAATGAATTCCCAACGATTTGTAGAGCACAATTCTTGAAGATTCTCTCGACCATGTAGTCAATTGTGGTTGAAAAGATCTCCTGGAAGGTTTGAGGATTCATCATGGAGAAGACACCACTGAAATGCTCGAGAACTTCCTTCTCTTCCTTAGTACGAACTGTTTGCGGTTGAGCAGCTGCTCTGCCACCTTGATGAAGATGATAAGCCTGCTGTTGTTGCTGCTGCTGATGGTGTTGAGCGGTGGCTCCCATGGCTAGAGGTCCTATTGTGTAGATGTCCAGGGCTTGGAGAGCCCATTTGACTAGTCTGATAAAGACTAGTGTCTCTTTCGGCTGAAATTGTTTCGACTGGACAACATCACCTGATTTACAATTAGCACAGCCCCATGTGATAGTTTTCACGCCACAGACAAGGGTTTTTACCAGACTTCTGTAGTCAGCGACATTATAGTTGACTTGTTGGCTCTGGGAAACAATAAACTTCGACCTTCCACCATCCTTATCCATTTCAGAGGCTTCAGAATTAATTACAGGCTTCAAGTCCTCGTTCTTGATGTTCTCGACATTGTTTGCTTGGGTAATGGACTGTTTGTTAGCCCTGTTTAGCAAAATGGGCAACTGTAGCTTCGTGATTGTCTTGAATTTGAGGACAAACACCTCGAGCATCCTCATCAATAGCTCTCTGCCCTGATTGCTGTTCTCTGCGTCGCTTCTCTGACGAATGCACTCGACTAGATTGAGCAGAAGTTTGCAAGACATCGTCTGAATGGTCGTGGGAAGGCTCTGATCGTGGACATTTTTGCTGAATAGATGTACAGCCCTGGCTAGGTCACTCAGAGGCAGCAGCTGACGAACATGATGCACAAGATCAGCTAGAGTCGAATAAGCTAGAGGTCTCAATGATTCGTGAGTAGTCCAACCATTTCCCAGCAGGACTTGTTCGTCAAACAGACGTTCCATGTGTGGGACAAACTTTGTTCGTAAATCCGTTGCTAGAATGTGTCGTGCTGCAATCAGAAGTTCCTTTCTCAAGTGAGCTACTTCCATTGGACACAGAGTCAATAGTCCAAGCATTCCTTTGACCATCATGGCGCTGTGTTGGGACACAACGTCTTGATAAATCCGAATAATGTAAGCCAGGAAGCTCAGGGTCTTTATTTGTGCACCCATAAAGTCCACAAAGACCTCCTTGTTGAAGCCCGGCGATGATCGATGCAGCGGACTCGGTTGTAATGTAATTGTTGTCATGATTAGTGGAATGAAATCAGAGACATCTTGGTGGACATTTTGCTTGTAGATTTGATACATCAAAACCACAATGATTGGCAACTCCTGAAGGACTTTTAGCGACAATACAGCCTTGGGAATTAGGTTGTATGTAACTACAGTACCATCTGCAGCTTTCTTATCACTCTGAATTGCTGTTATTGTAAAGGTTTCCTTTAACAATGCATCAATATTGATCTCCGAAAGGTCTTTAACGCGTATTGGCGGTCGTGGCTCAAAAATTTTTGGCAAATTCTTTGGTAGCTCACTGTAAATTGACTTGACAAACTGCAGGAAATGTTGGATTTCCGGATTAAACGTTGGTCGATATTGTTTGTGAAGTTCAATGATGATTCTCAAGCAAACAAGAATGTTCTCTTCATTTTCTGTCTCGAGTAGCTTGAGCATCAGGCTAAGAATTTGCTTTACATATGGCCTGAGATATTCATTTGTTGGTAAACGATGAATCATCTCGAGAATGAGCTTACGAACCTGCTGAATGTTGTACTCTGAGATGAAGTGTGGCTCACCTTCTTGTAGAATCTTCAGGAAAATCTTCATTAGATGATCTAAGAAGGCTGGATATTGTGACGAGCACATGATAACTTCAAAGTTCTCAGAGAGTTCTTGAGCAGCTTTCAATTTCAGCTCGTCTTTGGAGCCAGGATCCGCCAGCATCGTCACGTACGACCTGTACGTGTTCATCTGGGTGAGTGGGTCCGGTGGAGCCATTTTTATGATGTTAATGATCCAATTTCACGATGATGTCACCTGAAAATACAAAAAGTCAATCAATTTATAGCGTCTATTAGCTATTTTGGGAGTGAAGATTTGCGTGTTTAGATACATGTCGAGGTAATGGAGAGCGCGAAATCAATGCGTCAAGGTCAATGATAAACAACTCTTTAATTCCTTGGCAACGAGTATTATGTATTTTGATTGCCTGATTCTGCAGTAGAACTGCGACTCGAAGAGGTTTCAACATGTGACTTTGTCGTTAGAATATACGAAAAACAAATTTAAACAACAATATTGTAACAAATTGAGATTAAATAGTGAGTTGATAAGATGGATGAGAAGACAATAGACTCGATTTTTGCAGGCTCTTTGAAGAGCTTGCCACCAGTCAGCTCGAAAATCGTTCGAATTTTCACGAGTTCCACCTTTACAGGCAAGTCAATCGTCTGGTATTATTGAAAGAACCAAGATAATCTCAAATATATTATCAATTGTCGAAATTTAGATACAACAATGGAAAGAAACACCCTGATGGCTCAATGTTACCCAAAACTCAAGGACTATTGTCGAGAAAAGCATGGACTTGAATTCCAGGTACGAAAACAACAACGATTTTTACAACAATTTCTCATCCTTCAAAGGCTAAAACATGATTTTTGCTAGGTCGTGGACATGAGATGGGGTGTCCGTGACGAAGCTACAGATGATCATATGACAACAGAGCTTTGCATGAGGGAAATTGAGAATTGTCAGAGACTCTCAATGGGTCCAAATTTTGTTGTAAACAATCATTAACCTTTTTATCAATGAAATCAATGAAAATATGTTGATAAAACGTTGATAAATGTCTATTAGGTCTTCTTGGGACAAAAGTATGGCTACAGACCCATTCCAACGTACGTTTTAAGTTCAGAATTGGACATGCTACGAACTGATCTAGAGAGTCAGGGGATGGACGTTGAGGTTTTGGAGACATGGTACAAGAAAGATAGCAATGCAGTGCCACCAACAAGCGTTTTACAACCAATTTCATCCATTCTAAAGAACTTCAACAATAAAGTAACAATCGACAATCTTATTTGACCAATAATGATCACTTACAACACCTTTAAATGGATTTTACAGAGGATTCCAAAGCTTCAGCAGGAAGATCAGGCAATCTGGTGGGACACGATGCTAAAAATGCAGAAATTATTTCGCAAAGGAGCTCAATCTCTCTACAATTCTGGAAAATTCGACAAAGATACAATGCACAATTACTTTATGTCTGGTAATAACAATCATAATCTCCAAATAAAAAAAAAATAAAAAACCGCTCTAAAAAGCCATTTTACCATGTTCTAGTGACTGAAAGGGAAGTAATTAATGGAATATTGAATGTAAAGAACACAAAGAATCATTGTTTAGCTTATGTTCGTTACATAAACAATATAAACCTCCAGAATTTAAGGAAAGCGGGACTTTTTCTTGACATAGCCAATAGAAGCTTGGACAATGAGGCTTCACGTTTATTGGCTGATTTGCGAGACGAGAGGCTGCCCAATAAAATTGAAAGTGTGAACTTGCAGAGGTGAGGACTCATTAGATTGTTATGATCTAAAATCAAATGATATAATTTGATTTTTGCTTTCTTGAATGCAATAGATATACAGTCGAATGGATTGGAAGAGAGGGATTGGATCCAGAGACTCATGGAGAGTATCTACAGCACTTTATCACCCATTTCTATCGAAATATGGTGAAACTAGTTGATAGAGCAATGAGAAAGGAGGATAGTTCAGCTCAGGGACAGATAATAACTGAACTTCTGCAGCATCTTCATGCTTGCAATAATTCTGTCAGGGTTTTCTATGGCAGAGAGGACTCATTAGAGAAGATTAAGGCCTATATGTTGAATGAGAGTGAAAAACCATTGGTACTCTATGGCGAAGGAGGCTGTGGAAAGACTTCTCTGCTTGCTAAGAGTGCAGGATTGAGCAGCGTTGTGTGGCTTGTTGGGAAGAAGCCCATTAACATTATCAGATACTTGGGAACGACTCCTGACAGCAGTGCTTTGACTCCAACTCTCATTTCTATTTGTCAACAGGTCTGGAAAGCAAATTAGAATCATTTAGTTGTTTGATTTTGAATGATATTTTGTTGTTTAATGACGATCATTGCAGATTTCCTACAATTTTATGTTGCCTTTTGATGAGATTCCTGATGATCTTGTCCCATTGACTGCACACTTCAAGCATTTACTGACCCTGGCAACAGCTGTTCAGCCAATTCTTCTGTTCTTGGACAGTGTCGATCAGTTGACAGGAGTTCAGGGCAATAAATTGTCTTGGTTACCGACTCGATTACCATCTCATTGCAAAATGATTCTTTCCTGCGCTGCAGAAGAGTCTAATCCAGTTATATCCAGGGATTATCATCTGCTTCGAAGGATGATAGATACTGAGGAGAGCTTCATTGAAGTGACTGCATTGGGCGAAGAATTGGCGATGGATGTTATCAAGTAACGTTTGGGGTTTTCGTTGAAATTCTTTTCACAAAAAATTCAATTTATTTTGAAAACTATGCGAGATACAACAAAAATGCATAGATTATTTTTTATAGAGAATTTAATTTCCTACAAAAAAGGCCTCTAACAATTTTGTCGTATCTCGTCAACTTTCAGAGATATCTCGAAAAATCTAGATACATGATTTTTGGAGAAAAAAAAAGAATTTGTGAGAAATAAAATTGATTATAGCTCGAAAATCATGCGAGATACGAGAAAAATGCATAGAACCTTTTTTGTAGATAATTTAATTTACTACAAAAAAGATCCTTAGTAATTTTGTTGTATCTCATCAACTTTCAGAAATATCTCAAAAAATATAAATTTCCAAAATTGAGATGATCCTTTGATGCCTCTTTCTTCAATTCAGAATGTGGATGAAGACAGCTCACAGAGACTTGAACAATTATCAGTGGCGTTTGGTGGCAAATGCCATATCAAAATGTTCCCTTCCAATCTTCGTGAAGCTCGTCTTCGCCGAGATCTGTCGTTGGAGAAGCTACACAAAACCAGCAGACACTCATCTAGCCAACACAGTTATGGACAGCATCATGATGCTCTTCGAGAGAATTGAGAAGCAACACGGCAAGATATTGGTGTTTCATGCTCTAGCATACATCACAGCAGCTAAATCAGGCCTGTCTGAGTCTGAACTGGAAGATTTAATATCTCTGGATGACAAAGTCCTTGATGATGTCTATCAATATCATCTTCCACCAGTGAGAAGGATCCCACCGCTTTTGTGGACAAGAATCCGCAATGATTTGCCGAATTACTTGAGTGAGAGAGAAGCTGATGGAGTCAGTGTGCTCAATTGGTATCATAGACAATTTCGAGATGCTGCCAGAGAGAGATACTTCAAGAACATGAACATGGCCATGTATTTCCACTCGATGATTGCTGATTATTGTCTTGGAATTTGGGGTGGAGGCAGACCAAAGCCATTTAAATACACAGAGATCCAGAGACACAGATTTAATTTGACTGACAAGGAAGGTGTAGCTGATAGAAAGGTACCAGAGCAGCCTTTGGCCTTTTACTCAAAGGAAGGAGTCTTATCACGATACAATTTAAGGAAATTTGGGGAATTACCCTATCATTTGGTTAGAGCTAGACGATTTAAGGATCTATTTGAGAATGTTTTGTTTAATTATCAGTGGCTACATGCCAAATTGAGCTCCTGTCCACTGCAAGCAGTGCTTTCAGACTTTGAGGATGCCTGCAACAATATTGAAGACCAGAATTTAGTTAGGTTTGTACTAGATTTATGATTTAGAACAATAATTGATAGTTAATTGGAGGTCATGATATTCTTTTCGCTCTCAATTAAAGAGAATTGATGCTGGTAGCTGATGCTCTGAGACTTGGAGGGGCAATATTAGGCAATCATCCTAATATGCTGGCACCACAACTCGTTGGAAGACTGTTGCCAGAGATTGGTGGCAATGACAATGTTAGAATGCTATTACGTGCATGTGACAATGATGGAACTAAAGATTGTGCTCTAATGCCTCTTTATCATTGTCTTCACACTCCTGGAGGACCATTGAAGGTATAATGACCCTAAAATCCCTTATTTATTCAATAATTACCAATACAATTTGTCATTTATTCTGTTCAAACGTGGTGTTAGCAACCATTTTTAAGTACTTAACATTAAACTTGGGATTCCCCCGTTTTTCTCGATACTAGTACTCGCTCGAGGGCCATCAATTTGCTGTCTTTGGCTTCTGTTTGACCTCAGACTACCGATACGTTGTTTCAATATCAAACAGATTTATAACATGGGATCTGAGCACGAGTGACATGACTCGAGACGTAAATCCGGGCATTGAAGGGATAATGCAGCAACTTGTGCTAAGTCCTGACAACAGATACGCAGCAGCTTTCACAAGTAACAACCAAATAGTGGTTTTAAATACACTCACAAGTGAGTTCGCGATCTTGGACAATCCATTGCCAGAGGAGGAATCAGTCTGTGGAGTTTATCTGATGAACCAATATGTCTTTGTCTATGGTAGAGGTGAATGGTGCAGGTTTGATTTACGTGGGAATCTTCTATCAAGGCATACATCTCCAGTGGACTCCAATCAATGGCACATTTTACGTAAGATAATCCACAGAATCATGATAATAAAGGTCCTTAAACCCATTCTTGGTCTTCTTACAGACGTTGAATACACAAATCTGAATGACTACAGACTAGTCTTTTGGTCGGGCAGCCTAGAAGATCCCTTGATGCTCATCCACAGCTATCAAGACGAGAGTCTGCTGAATCCCCTAGAATTTCACAGCGCAATGGCAATGACAAAAGACAAGAGGACCCTGTATGCTTGCACAACTAAAAGCGACTATCGAGTGACTAAATACGACGTCGATGATGCTAACTGTTGCTGGACTACCAATTACGACATGCCAAGAGCTCATAACGATATTACAGAGTACCTTTTACAGCTGAAAATCGACAGAAACGAAGAGACTCTTCTAGCAACAACTGGAAATGGATTTATAGTGTGGTTCTTGGAGGAAATGTCCAAGAATCCTGCGGTTCTCGAGCTGCCCAATGGCGTGAGAAACATCAGCACGCGAATGCTGTGTTCCAACTCGATAATGGTCAGTGGAACGAAGAATTATGCTGTTGCTGGAGTGCGAAAGAATCTCTACGTATGGAGTCTAGAGACTTCAGACTTATTGAAGGTCTTAGACGCCCATTTCGCCAGGATTATTCAGCTAGAGGCATTGACAATTGGCAATTGGAACAGTGTGATAACTTCCAGCATAGATAGAAGTGTCAAGGTCTGGAATATCGACAATATCTTTGAACAAGTTCACGTTATTGACAGACATGAGCTGCAAATCGACAGCATTTGCTTGGCTGAGGCCTGTGACTTGGCTGTTACTGTTACACGAAGTTGCGTTGGTGTTTGGAACCTTCAGTCTGGAAAATTGGTGTCGAAATTAGCAGACAGTCCACTTGGAGCTATTGTCACTCATGCTTCGATAACACACGATGGAAAGTACATCGTTTCCATTGAGTCTGGCAATGTTCTCATTTGGAATAGGGTAACTGAACAGGTTCTTCATAAAGAGGAGCAGTGTGACGTTCGACAGCTGTCTTTGCTTCAAGAATCAACCAAGTTCATGACTGTTTCAAGACCTGGCAATCCTGCTGGCGTTGAATGTGCCAAGACCACAGCAAACCTCGTCTTGCGAAGCATTCCAGGTCCTTATTTAAAACCATTAGAGTTGCATTTGTATTCATCCCGGGATCTTTTTTACTCATTTAGTGGTACTTTTGCTTACAGATGGAAGGACATTGTTTACTTTTGACTATCCTGTACGTTGTCACACAGGAACGCCATTCAGAAAGGCTGTTCTAACGTCAGATGGACAATATCTAGTGGTTCCTGCTGCAGAGAAGCTTAACAGAGATTATATTCTAACGTACAATGCTAAGACAGGGATGATTGTCAATAGAATCCCAATAAAGCTGCCTGGATTCAAGGACATTGTTAACATTGTCCCAATGCCCAATAAACCTCAATGGGTTGGGATTATTGGTCCAGACAAAGGCAGTATCATGGACATAAATAAGAAGAAGATTATCAGATCTATACCAAGATGGACTGGGAATATTAGTAAAGATGGGAAGTACACTCTTTATGCACCAAGTAGAGGAGGTTTGGAGCTTGTTGAATTGAAAAAAGGAACGACTATTAAGACGTATATCCCGAAAGTTGCTGAGGGAGTCTTCACGGTGATTTCAATGTTCAATAGAACTGATGAATACGTTCTTTATTATCACAGTGGAAGGAAAACCATCAGAGTTTTCAGGTTTGTTAGTTATTTAGGGAGATTATCAGATGAAATCCAGACTTCTTCATGAGATCCTATGCTTTGTTTAGGTCATCAGACTGTGAAATGATAGCGAATTACAGGGTTCCAGCTGAATTAAGTGCTGTGGACAGCACTTATGATGGCAAAAGCATTGTCCTGGGAACTGTGGATGGTTGTGTATCAGTTTTAGCTATTGCTGATCCACAAAAACCTGATATGCAGCCATATCTCGAGAATTTACCGTCCAGAGACGAAAAGGTATTCATAATTATATCATTTAAATATATATTTTGGAGGTTAGTAATGCTGTTTATCTATTTTTTCGTCAAGAAAAGTCGTTAAATACATTTATTTATGGTTTATGGTTAATAATTGAGGTTAAGATGTTAAAAAAATAATGTAAGCTTACATTGGGCGTGAAAAGTGAGGTTATGTTGATTGTTGATTTGCCTCAGGCCATTTTTTTGTCTCCATTTAAGCGTCTATTACATCTCCAGAGTGGCAAATGATGATAAAAATGTTGATAATTTGATTTTTCCAATTTAAAATGGACGACAAAAAAAAAGGAAAAATACAATTTTTCTCTACTGAAATAAATAGAATTCAGTGTGAAATAATTTACGCCCCGGAGAACGACCTCTCTCAAACAATCTTGAATTCGAGGTTTCGATATTAATCGAATATCTCGAAAATGGCGCGAATTTTTAAATTGAAAAATCGCATTTAAAAGTATGAATTAATTTGAGTTTTCTTTTTCGTATTTTTCAGTGGAAATCAAAGATGGAGAAGCAAAAAGCAGCAATAAAATTCAAAGCTGCTGCTAGAATTGCAAGAATTACCCATGATTTGAGGAATATCATAAAAAACGGAGACACATTACATGAGGCATCTGCAGAAAGTGATGAAGAGCATAATTAAATGAATATTGTTTGTTTAGTCTGATGGAAACGCTGCTAAATCTCCTTTAGGATTCTTTAATTAATTAGTTAATGAAGTAATTGTATTTATTCATTGGTTATTTAAAGGATATTATTGGTGTAGTAAGCATAAAAATGTAGCAACAATCGTATGGAATTTTTTTTTTTTACTTATAATACATTTCTTTTATTTTATTCTTTTTTTTTCTTTTTCTGCAAATTCATATAATCTCCGCCCTTTCTCTTCCAATTGTTGATACCTAATTGAAATTAGGCATGACGACGAATGAGCTTTAGACATGCAGCTACCAATTAATCATTGATAAGAGTTACTCCAATGGAAAGCAAGCGAATTTTGTAAATGATGAAGAAAAGAATAATAATGATGATTCTGCTCATGAATACTTCATTTATTCTGCTATTTTTTTTTTATTCATTCCTATTAATCATTCGGATTTTATTTTGTTTCTCGTCACTTCTTCATCATCTTCTTTGATGTGTACTTAACAAATTGGAAAAAAATTCTACACATAAAGAATAATCAATAGACATTAATATACAAAATATTGTAAAAGAATTGATGAATTATTTCTTCTACACGATTCTAGATCAATTTTGTTCCTTTTTCTTTGTTGCTTTCTTAGTTCATCTTTCAATAGTAGAACAATAAAATTAACTTGATGTTAGATTATTATTTATTTATTTTTTTTTTTTT
>JABSMT010052412.1:0-38843 GCA_018902335.1 Eumacrocentrus americanus
AAAAAAAAATTATTATAATAACGCATAACTTGAATTGCTCTATTTTTTGTACCTACTTCAAGAATTACATCAGACTGTGGGATTTATTAACGCATGCGCTACGGAAACGTGAAGCCGTCGTCGCCGTCGTAAAAAAGCAAACGGGAGACGCGTGTGCACGCCATCGTCAGGGTACGGTTTTAGACCAAAGAGACGGCCTCCACGGTGAGATCGGGCCGTCGTCCCAACAACCGTCGGGATTTCGTGCTTCACGATCAGCAACACCACCACAAGGACATACAATTGGGCCACCTGGAGGAGCACGTCTGCCGGCGAGGACTAGAGGAAGAAAGGCAGCGGTACCAGGACAAATAAGCCGGAGCCACCGGAAGAGAAAGAAGAAGAAAACATTAGCGTGGGATGTCGAGAATAAACGCCAGCCAAAACATTTAAGACAGCATGACCTTAGCAGGTAAAGCAACCACCTGTTTCGTTCGTATTTCTTCCTAATTTTTTGGAAAAAAAATCGTCCCCACCATCATGGCTTTGTCCTAGTTAACATAAACTTCCAATAACAAAGTTCTCCAGTGAAATCAAAACATAATTTGAATACTCAGTTAAAGTAAAAAATGAAAAAGAAGAAGAAGAAATCGTTAGATACACTTAACTTCGTTGGGTTAGTTGAATGATGTTGAATAATGAGCTTTTCTCTGCCAATTTGGGTATGGAATTACTCACGTTCCTGGCAATTGGTGCCAAGCGTCGTATATATTTCTTCCCGCCGGTTTTAACGAACCTGCATTTCGTTGCATATAACATACACATAAACTGTCCTGCCTACTTTGAGCCGGTATAAATATCAGTTTTGCCACAAGGGTGAGATATTAAAACCGCCAGAATACCTGGACTCTCTTGCATATACTTTCTGGTTGCGAAAAGTGCTTGTGGTGCACGATCAGCACGCGCTTAGCAGTGGTGGGTCATTTAAATGATATTTTTAGAGTGCCGGCGAGTCGAACTTGACGACGAGCTTGTCGAGGACGCTCTAGATGAAGCTTTTACGCCACCTGTCAACCCTTGTCCCTGTCAAAAATGTTTATATACACCAATCGAACACATTTCTTATCTCTCCAGATGGGAAGAAATGGGAGGACGAAGAGGAGATTGTAACGAGTGCCTTCGTTGGCGAGGATGTCTTCATCGAGATGCGACTGGAACCAGAAGAGACGCGAGATCACTTTGTCCTGTAAGTAAAGAAGAAATGCGTTATTTCTTCCCTGAGCTTAACTACCACTAGGCGGCTAGTATTTATTAATGGGCATGCTCTGTTTTTCCTCTCGACGACTTGATCTACGACACGAATCGCGTGAAATGCCAGTGAAGAAGAGGATGAAGAAGAAGAAAAGAGGTGAGGGAAAGAGAAGAAAGACGATTACGAAAGGAAGGAGACTCGTGACGTCTTTCAGTGTGCTAGTCGCGTCTAAATTCGACGCTGAGTCGAATCCGTGAATCTTTGTGATTCAAAGCGGGCCGAAGACCTGCCCCTCTACTTTGGTGGTCGAGAAGGAGAGCAGCCGGGACAGAGATGCTCTTGGAGATGATCTAGGAATCGTATCTCAGTCGTGACCGAGTGTAGTAGTCTTCGTTTTATTTCTTCTTCGTCTTCATCTTATTCATCTTTTACTGCTATTTCTTCCCAACAGTTTCTTCCCATCCCTCTGCAATTGTCATCTTGGCAATTTCACTGGTGTCTCCCCTCCCTCGCCTTGACATCTCAGTTATGTCAACTGGCTAGCCGCGTTCTTGCTCTCGTTTTAATGTGTGGGCGTGCGCACACATTGGCTACGTTGGCGCGAAGCTAACTGGATTGACTGACAGTCGTGCGGGGGCGACGAGGCCGGTCGTCCTGAAGAAGACGAGCCTCTTCTTGATCAAGAAGATATCCATGAAGATGATGATAATGATTACGTGAAGATGAATAGTGCAGACGAACGCCCTGGTTAGGAATTAAAAATTGTCTTGGAGTATACTGGTCGTTTGGATCGATGAGTGTCGAGGCGATTAATCGGCCAAGTGAGTCATTGATATGGGGAGTCAGTGCTGCAAGTGTGCAAAAGCGAACAAAACCCAGAAGGTGACAGGATACAATTCGGACCCAGCGAAAATTCGGTAATGACTTCATCTTCAATTTTATTCCTATTTATTTGTGATGATTCTGAAGTCAAGTTCTATTTTCTTCTGTAATAGGAGCACAAGTTAAGGATTGACTTTGACTGACTTTATCGCTATTTCTTGGCGAGTCACATGAAGACAATTATTATTCTGAATGTTGAAAGGGCATTTGCTTCATTCAAGGGTAGACAATGACACGTTGCTCATCAGTATAGACGCGTTGGCGTGAATCCCTCGGTTCTCATCGCCGGTAACTCGTTGCGCGATGGATCAGCGAGCAGCTAGATCAGCACTTGGCTAGAAATATCACGAGCAGGGGATAGAGGAGGGCAGTTTGCTGGTGGTGCAACCGCATGTTTTCTGGTGGCGCTTGATGTTCCCCTAGTGTTTATTCAATCATCAATTAATGATTTTAACAGAATATCTATCCTCCATCGAGAAGAAATGTATTTGAATGGTCTTATTGCAGGTTTCGTGGAGACCAGCCGATAGCTTCCGAGCGTTACAATGTCCAGACACGTGGCAATGTAGTCCAGCTGACGTTGAAGCAGGCGAACAAGGACGACACAGGTCATTATGCCCTGGTAGCCAAGAAGCTATCAAAGAATTACACTCTGAGTGCAGAGAACGACGACAAGGAAGGACCTAGAAGAAGAATACGAATGAATATTCGTGAAGCATCAGATAACCCTGAAGAGGGTGAGCCTCCAGTCTTTGTGAGGAGACTCACAGACCTGGCAGTGAAGGTCGGCACCAGGACACGATTCCTTGTGGAAATTCGCAGCTCTTCAAGTCCAAAGGTAATTTCAAAAGTTCATTATCATCAGATTTACTCCTGAAAGTAAATGAAAAGATTATTAGCAATTATATTCAGAGGTGGAGATGATATGTGGACGTGGAGGTAGTGGAGAGTGACCCCGGAAGACAAAACTTGAAGAGCAAAGCAACACTGACATGCATAAATTACTCGACATCTGGTGTGGGCACCATAGTGCCATCATGTTTCTCCGACAAATCCGTATTTAACGAAGAGCGTCTATATACGCTGTGTCTGGGACAAATCCGTGTTGCGAGATAAATCGGTTCGTGCTTTTACGAGGTCCATGAACTCCCCAAGCAGTCTTCCGCATTGCTTGCACCAATCGGGGAAATGTCTGACTCACAATACAATCATTATGTTTAATCTTGGCACACCAGAGGCCCTGGATTGACTGATTTTAGATAAAAGACATGGGTTGGATCGTTTCCAGAAGTAAAAGCTGTGGTTACTGTTTCTTTTAATTTTTTTTTTTTTCAGATAACATGGCACAGGAACGATCATCCTATTCAGGCAGGCTCCAGGTTCTCTTTTGTCCACGAGGGCAATTTCTTCTGCGTGGATGTGGCTCCAGTAATGGTCGAGGACCAGGGTCATTGGACCTGCATGGTGGAGAACGTCAATGGAAGGTCTTCATGTACGTCCTGTCTCAGTGTCATCGTTCCGAAGGCTTACAAACCACCTGAATTCGTCGAGGAGCTTCGCGCACTCCTCACTGAGACTGGCACTGTTTCCCTGGAGTGTAAAGTCGTAGGAGTGCCCACTCCCGTGCTCAGATGGTTCAAGGACGACAAAGAAATCAAGGCTGGAGATGTTTTTGCCTTGACTGCAAATGCTGATGACCCAACTTCATTGGGAACGTATACGTGCCAGGCTGTTAATTGCATGGGAACTGCATATTCTTCTTCAAAAGTTCACGTTGTAGGGCGGGGAAGCAGAGAAGGTTCATTGAAGCCAGCTGATACTCTAGTACCTTCTGGACCACTTCCTGTATTTAAAAAAATTTTGAAAGACGAATCCTGCAAGATTGGAGAGAATCTCACTCTCTCGTGTCAAGTCAAAGTTCCACCGTGGCCCAAAGTCATTATCTGGTACAATAAAGAAGGAAAAGTTGAACCCAATGAGAAGTATCACGTGATGGAAGATGGATTAGGGACTTATTCGATCGAGGTCAGCGGGGCTGAAGCTATGGACGAAGGAGAGTGGAAGTGTGTTGCCACTAGTGCCGAGAATGTCATGCAATTTACCACCTGCTTCGTTGCCATGTCTATCCCAAAGAATTACAGGGTGCCTCGATTCATGGAGAGCCTAAAAGCAGTCTTAACTGAGGAGGGATTAGTGTCCTTCGAGTGCAAAGTCGTTGGATTTCCAACACCTCTGCTGAGATGGTTCAAAGACGGTCAAGAACTGAAGCCTGGCGATGTCTATCAATTGACTGGGACTAATTCATTAGGATCGTATTGCTGCATTGCCAGAAATTGTATGGGAGAGGCCAAGAGCACCGCTGAACTCACTGTGGAGGATATTCAGAATCAATTGAACGAAGAGGAACGTCTTCAGCTCATGAGTCATAATCAAGTTCCTAAATTCATCAAGGGCCTCAGGAGTTGTGAAGCAAGGATCCACGAGGAATTTACATTCACAGTTCAAGTTAGCATATCTCCAGCACCAACTCTATCGTGGTATCGAGACGATGAACCGATAATAGAAAACGAAAAATACAAAATGATACGTGAAGTCCTTGGAACATGTCACCTAGAGGTTCACAAGCTTGAATTTATCGATCAAGCAGAGTGGAAGTGTGTCGCAGCAAACGATTTTGGCCACAGTGTGACATCTTGCTTCCTGAAACTTATCATCCCTAAGCATTTCAAGAAACCCAAATTCCTAGAGAATCTTCGAGCAATTCTATCTGAAGAAGGAGCTGTCAATCTCGAATGCAAAGTCATAGGCGTTCCTCAACCTATTTTAAAATGGTACAAAGACGGAGTTGAATTAAAACCTGGTGATATACACAGAATAATTTCTGGACAAGATGGAACGTGTTGTCTGGGAACTTATACATGTGAAGCCACGAATTGTATGGGCTCAGTGAGTAGTTCAGCTTCTCTACTGGGTTTTGAAGACAGAGTTGCCCTGAGAAAAGAAGAAACAACAGAACCCAGTTCTCCAGTTTTGCACGAACTAGCTAGAAATCTTTCTCTGTCCACAATTCATGAAGAAAGAACGTCACAGCTTTATGACACACCTCAGACAGATCACTCAATAACCTTGGACGATCGAGGAGAAGTTTCTTTCAGCTTCGATGGCAAAGAAGTATCTGTGAGTCTCTACGAAACGCCAGATTTAACTGAAGAAGAAGCTATTCAGATTGTCGAAATGTATGCTGATCAATTGTCTGAGCACATAACTGAAGGCAATGTGATTGAACTGCCACCAATGCGTTTCATGAAGGAGACATCGACCACGGGAAATCTCCTAATGGAAGCTGTGGTCATCGATGTGTCCCCAGACTATTTTGCTGACGAAGAAGCCGATGATCTTCGTACTGAAGCTGACGTGGAAGACGTGTCTATAATGGATGATCAGATGCAGAGTCTTCTTTCATCTTACTCTCCTCCACCTGGAGAGCACTCTGGTGAACAGACGCCAGTTGGATCGCCCCCACCGAGGCCACCAAGGAGGAAAGAACGATCTGGAAGTGCCTCTTCCAAGAGTGAAAAGAGTGAAAAGAGTCAGCATAAGGTCTTTGACTGGTCTGAGAGCTATCACAGTGCTAAGGAACCCTCGATGCAAGCACAACTATCTCTTCACAGTCAGGACAGTGTGGACGCCTTTGCTGATGCTCTATCTTCAGAGGGATTGGCCAAGGCATGTCCAAAAGAGCGAAGTACAGCCAAAGAAAGTGTAAATAAAATTCAAGAAGACATAGACATTGATGAAGACATTTCTGTGGTTTTATTACATTCTCCAGAGTTGACTGAGGAAGTCTTTGCTGCAGCCCTGAAGGAATCCATCGAGGAAGAGTCATCAGCGAAGAGGAAACGAAGGAAAAGACGTTCCAAAGGTGAAACTCCAGTTTTATCTTCCAAAACAAGCTCTGAAGACTCATACACGATGGGTGCAGAGGCCTACGAGCCTGAGGAGAAGATTAAAAGACGTGGCAGCAAAGAAGGAAAAGAAAAACGAGAAAGGAAAGACAGTACTGGAAGCAATAAGAGTAATAAAAGCACAACGAGTAAAAAAGAGAAGAAAAAACGAAGAAGCCAAGAATTGAAGGAACAGAGTTTGAAGATTGAAGCCATTCGCTTGGAGAAAAGTGAAGTGTTTGAAACACCACAGGTCATGAGTCAAGCTGGAGAACAATATGGTGAAGAAAACGATGGACTGCTTGAAGAGAGACCAACGTCTACTGCCTCATCAGGATTTACAACTGCTGGAGATATATCTGAGCAGTCGATTACGAAAAGCCAGAAGGAACGTTTATTCGAGAATGTCAAGAGTCTTTCTGACCCTGTATTGGTCTTACGAAATACTCTGGTGGACCTAGACAACATATTAACCACGTCTTCAGGGGCTAGGGTGGACGAAGAGAAACTACAGGCATTGATTGTCGAAAGAATAGTACGTCCTGTTGAAAATCTCTGCGAGAAAATGTCAGTCATTGAAACGAAGGCAGTGAAAGCTGCTGGAGATAGATCCTTAGCTCAGGGAATCAGGATTTCACTCGTGGATTCCATCGGTGGACCAACTGAGGAGCTTCTTCGAGGAATAGATTTAATAAAACGACACAGAAACAAGACGCCTGAAGATTTGAAGTCTGATCTTATAATACTGGAGTCATTGACTGATCCTGTTGATGAGATCCTGGCTGGTTTAGCGAAGATTAAGCATGAATTAAGGGGTGAAGAGGGACTTGCTGAGCCCTCTAGCAGGCCAGAGAACCCAATTATATTGGAAAGAATGACTAGAACCATCTCTAGACTTGGTACAAACATAGAAGATTTCTTGAGAAACAATCAAAAGACACCTGAAGAGTCTGAAGTCGTGGCCATAGCAGAAAGACTTGATTCTCTTTATCAGAATGTCCAGTCCTTCCTCACGTCACTGCCTCTGGATAAAATAACAAGCACTCTTGAGAGCAACGTTGATACTCTCGTGCTAGAGACATTGATAAAACCTTTAGAAGGCCTTGTACGGATCCTGAATACTGCTTCATCTTCTCCGATGATTGATAATGACCAAAGTACGATTGGTGATCTCCAAAAAGCAGTTATTGAAGTAAAAAATAAATTAGAGACTTTAACGGTGGCTTTAGAGACGTATGAAGCAGAGTCTGGGGAAGCTGGAATCACTGAAAGGCATTTAGAGTTGGTAAACTATCTAAAATGGACAATGGACGATACATCTGACAAATTACTCAAGATAAAAAATTCGAGAAAGAGTCAAGAGTGTAAAGTCGATGATGACATGCTGGGATCAGTTCCCGTGTCATCCGACGAAGAATGGAAGTTAGATCAAGGAATGAATCCTCAAAAATCGACGAAAATTGAAGAAGCAATCAGTCCTCAACTCCCACAAGACGTTGGATCTATAAAAGAAGAAATAAAAACTCCAATAATTGAAGAAAAAATTCCAGAAGCATCGAAAATTCAACCTATTGGCCCCATAGACGTCAAAAGAGACAACGAAGAGATAATGAAAGACAGCAAAGCTGTGAAGAAATTTGTAGAGGTTGAAACATCCAACGAAGATCAAGAAATGCCTGTAGAAGAAATAAAATTAGAGACTCCTGAAACGAATAAATCCAAAGACACCAAATCGAAACGTGCGAAATACAAACGTCAAGTGACATCTCTAGACTCTGCGCCAGCGGAACTGGACGAAACCCTCCCTCTGCCTGAGATGCTTCTTGACCCTCTGATAGACGTCCAAGCGAAGTTAAATATCGCTCTACATCATTACGAGAATCAAAACCCAACTGACGAATCATCTCTTCCCTCGACAGAATTATCGAATTGCCTGACAGAACTGCGAGAGTCCATAGCTTCAGCAGCACATGTGGCAATGACATTAAACGTTTCTGACACTCTGAATAGCATAATAGACCTCAGAGAACCACTGTTGGACCTCCAGTTAGCCCTGTCTCCGGATCCATCTCCTCAAGAGTTTGTTTTAGTAGAAGAAATTACTCAGCCACTAAACGAACTAAACGAAATTGTCTGTGCCGTCACTCGATCTTCCACGCCATCCGATTCTTCCAAAGTAATCCTAAAGCAAGTCTCTAGGATGATAGACGACATTCAGGAACAGCTTCCCAAAATGTCAGAAAGAAAAATCTCGCTAGAAACTCAAGTGGAACCAATAATCGGGAACGTCGAGGCCATAAAGCCACCTGAAGACGTGGAGCATGCATCTCTAGCCTTCAGTGGCGTTCATTTCGCATTGTCTTCAGCATTAGAGAAGGCCCATGACTACGCGGTGTTTGTAAACGAAGAAAAAACTGCTACAACAGTACAAAGACTGATATCCTCAATTGAAACTCTACGAGAGTGTGTTGGAGCTCTAGCTGTCTCTATTGCTACGCCAACAGTACCTAAAGAAAATACATCTGAATACAATTACAATATTGTCTTTGAAGAGCTGGAGAAGCTTCAAGAACCTTTATTGAATCTGCAGAAAATTTTGCTTACTGAACAGCACCAACCCGAGGAGAGACACGTGCTAAACAATGTATCTAGTCCTCTGAAGGCTTTAAAAGAGGCAATTTTTGAAGTAACGAATGGAAAAATAACCTCAGTCCTTGAGCTTCTTGAAGATGTTGAAAAAGACGTGTCTCTGGTCGCGATGGAAGCCTTGAAAAAGGCTCTAGTAGGAACAATTGCATCAGACGACCCTCCAATATCTGATTCGACACCTGGAGAAGTGCCTGGAATTGTCTCCAGGTGGCTGGATCCCATTGAAAATTGGCTAACGACAGCATCAGAAGACGTGGAAAACGATGAAAAGGAAATTGGTAAATCAGCAGTAGCTCCAGTCGTTGATGAATTAAAGAAACAATTGTTGGAAGTAGCCATTCAGTCTTCTTATTCAGAGCCTCCTAGTGATGTTGCTCTGATCGAAAAACTAGCAGGATTGAAGGAGCCTCTGTCAAGGGTTTGTGAATTCATAGCTAGCCATCATGATCCAGCTGATCTAGAAGTAATGGAGAGCCTTATTCAACCTACAAAACATCTTCTGGGCACTATTCTAGACACTTCGTTGATCCATCAAGCCAGCAGTGTCCTTCGGCCAGTTCTCGAGACGCTGGAAGAGCTGGAGAATCAAATACCATTGTCAATTAAAATGGCTAAGTATGAACAAGAGTTGCAGAAAGTCGTGAAATCGATGACACCTGACAAATTCGAGCAAGAAGCAGAGAAATTCAGTCCAAGGCCAGTGGAAATTGTGATTCAACAGAATACCGTTGCAGATGTTCACCAACTGGAACATGCAGAAGTATCAAATGAAGCACAAAATGTAGAAATCATGACTGAGCCGAACATTCAAGAAGTAAATCTAGCTGAAACAATATCTTCTCATGTAATAGTCGAAGATGAAGGACAGAAGCTGGTACATGAAGGACAAAGTCTAATACCTGAAGTTTCACAAACACAACCAGACAACGTCCAGCAGCAAAAATCCACGGAGAAAGTAAAGACAGAAGAACTGTCAGAATTTATTAATAGTCGAACTACAGAAGTAACGAATGATGATTTATCAGTTGATGAAGAACTCTTGAAGCGAAGAGAATCAGAAATTGCGTCTGCAGTGGCTCGAGCCGAAGAATTAGACTTGTGGACTTTAACAATCCTTGGACCTCTAGATCGTTTAGCCAGCACAGCTTTATCTCTAGACCGATCTATCGATGAAGAGGTCCACACAATCCTCTGTCGACCTTTAGATTCTCTGCACAAGCAAATTGAACTCGTGGAATCCCAAATAAATCGTCCAGCTGGTCAATCATTAGATAATGACGTCGAGACGATCATCGAAGGCTTCCTGAGTCCAGTCAATCAAGTTCAAACTGCCCTGAGGACTGCTGTTAAAGTCTGGCAGAGAGCACCAGCTAAAGAAGCTGTGAGAAGACATCTCCAAGAAATGGTGGAGTCCTCTTCAGACTTGTGTGAGCGATTGGAATCACTGAAAAACAAATTAGTCACCGAATCTTCCACACAGACTCTTCAGGTTCAGAAAGCAGAGGCTTCATTGGTGGAAACCATCACTGCAGTCCTTGGGCCTCTACAAGGCATTAGAGAACTAATCGCAAAGATGCTGGAAGAATGTATTGTAGAAACGAAGGAAGAGTCTGGTGAAGATGCTGAAGTAAAAAGAGGAGAGCATGTCGTTGGAGAGTCAGTAATTGTAGAAGAGGAGGAAACTGGATCAAAAGATGATGTAAAGCACATTGAACAAGCAACTGCTCGACCTCTCGAGGAACTTATTGAAGCTATTGTCGATCCTACGGGGATCAGGCACACTTCTACTACCTCTGACGAAATGCAAGCTGCGGAAATTACCTCTCAAGTCAAAAATGAAGAAGAGAAAATTACTCAAAGCCAAGATTTTGCAACAACTAAAGAAGAAGCTGTCAAAATAGGCAACCAAATTGTCGACGAGGTTGAACTGCTCGTGGCAGAAATTTTAACACCACAGAAAGCTGAAAAGAATGAAGAACAAATTACAGAAAGTGTTAGTGGTGATTTAAATGAGCAAAAGATTGAACTAGTAGAGGCTCCGGAGGTTCTACAAAGCCTTCCAGAACCTCAGGATACAATAATTAAGCAGGAAATTAAAGAATTAATAGCAGAAAGTCCTCAAGAATATCAAGAACATGCCTCGGAAGAAAATATTTCTGACATTGTCACAAAAGAACTTCAGAAAGAAACAGTCCAACCTATTACAATCGAGAATCTTCCCAAGGCAAGTCTTCAAAAAATCCAACAAACTTTTCTACAGTCTTCCACAGAGAATCAAGCCCTAGATGAAAGTATTCACAATCTGGTTGTAGAAGAGCTTCAGAAGCAGAACATTGAACCTTCAGCAAATAGAGATCTCGTCATGATGATTGAAGAAAAAACTCACGACGTCGTTTTAAATCATCCAGCAACATCCCAAGAAGATATTCTTGAAGAAATAATCCATGATACTGTTCAAGAGTCCCATGAGAAAAATGCAGCAATGGTAAATCCTGAAAATCTAGACAAATCCGAACAAATCAGAAGTCAAGCTTTGGAAGAAGAGGCAATATCTGCAGTATCTGATATCACAGTCTTTACAAATCGTATCAGAGACATTTCAAGGAATGAATTAGATCGACAGAACGCATTGTCCTTCGAGAGTGAAAGTCTTATGGAAAATATCGAGGCAGCTGTCCGGGGAATGATGATAAAGTGTTCTCAGATTTGCCAAGAAAATGTTTTCGAAGAGAGCGTTCGAGATATCGTCGTAGAAGAATTGCAAAAAGTTAAAGAGCCTCGAAATCAAGACTCTTCCCTGCCTATGATATCGAATATTGAAGTAAAAGATTATCACCAAACTGGAGCGACTCGTTCAATGGAATTCCCTGAAGAAAAAATACACGACTTTGTTCTCGATGAGCTTCACAAACAAACGCCGTCCATCTCATCACTCGACGAAGACAAGCTTGTTAAAATCGTGGAAGCAAAAGTACAGAGCACGATTCTAGCATGTTCACAGATAGCACAAGACAATACTCTTGAAGAAAGTATTCATGAAATAATTGTAGAAGAAGTACGTAAGCAAGAACTTGAAGGAAAACCCACCGAAAGTCTCGTCAAAGCTGAAGAAATCATAGCAGAAGTTAAAATGGATACTCAAACTGCAGAGGCAATGCTTGTCTACATTCCTGAGGGAAAGATTCATGATATCGTTATGAGTGAGCTTCAAAAACAGCATGTCCAACCACTAGAAGGCGACTACCTCTCCATGGTCGTTGAGGCGAAGGTTCAAAAGATGATTTTAGTATCTCCAGAAGTATTGCAGGAAGGTAATCTCGAAGGGAACATTCGTGATATTGTGGCTGAGGAATTGCAGAATGCTAAAGCTGTTGAAGAAGATGATTTTGCCAAAGCTGAAACGATCAATCCAGAAGTCAAAGTCGACGTTCAGGACTTAGGAGCAACATCAGCACACATTACTGAAGAGAAAATTCATGATATTATTTTAGATGAAATCCAGAAACAAAATGCTCAGCCAGTTGATCAAGACAGTTTCTCTGAATCTGTGATAGCAAAAGTCCAGGAAAAAATTTATTCATCTCCACAGCTGTCTGATGAAAATGTTCCTGAAGAAACAATTCGAGATATCGTCCTAGATGAAATAGAGAAACAAAAAGCGGAGTTGAAGGATAGCCAGGGTGGCAATAAACCTGAAAAAGTCAACATTTCACATGTAGATACAAAAATCAGCGAAGAGGCAGTGGCACTGGAACAAGACCAGCAGAAAACTGAAGCAGAAAGTCAAGAAATCATGAAGGTAAAGCTGGAGGAATCAAGTGACAAAGCTCTGCTCGTTGAGGAAACACCACTACAGAGTTCGGAAGTATCCCAAGAGCACATTCCTCAAGAAACAATCGGAGAATTTACCACAGAGGGAGCAGAGAAGCAAAAAATTCTCTCGAAGGCTGTTGAAGACCTTGGGAAAGCTGAGGAAGTCATTGTATTGGACATCGAAGTTCGTGAACATGAGACTGAAATAACACCATCAAGAACTGCAATCATTTCGAAAGAAGAAACGTCTGACGAACGTATTCAACAGCTCATCATTGACGAGATCGATAAGCGAGAAGTAAAATCGTCTGTAAGAGATGATTTTATCAAAGCTATGACGACAAAAATTCAGGATATAATTATTAACTGTCCTGAAGTATCTACAGAAGAGAATCTTAGAGCAAGCATTCGCGATATTATTGTAAAAGAGCTGGAAGAGCAAAAGGCAAAGATTCTTGCTACTGAAGGCCTCATTGAAGTCAAATCTACAGAGGTAAAAGTCAAAGCGCTCGAAGCTGCTTCAGAGTCACAAACTGAAGTTCCTGAACAACTCGTGCATGACATGGTTATTAAAGAGCTTCATAAACAAAACGTGACGCCAGCAGAGGAGGAAAATCTTATGACTATTGTCGAAACAAAAATTCAAAATCTCATAAAACAACACCCTGAGGTATCAGAAGCAAAAGCTATGGATGAAAGAGTACAAGAGGTCGTGACTGAGACAATGGAGCAGCAGAAAGCAAATATTTCTGCGGGTGAAAGTCTTGTCAGGGCTGATGAACAGAAAACAAAGGTTGATAGACGTGAAATCGCATCAACGACAACTCAAGAAATTCTTCAAGAAGTTGTCCATGAATTAATTGTTGAAGAACTGCAAAAACAGCATGTTCAGCCTTCAGAAGAAGACAATCTCTCCAAAGCAATTGAATCTAGAGTTCAAGAGCTTATTAACCAATATCCTGAAGTATCCAAGCCAGGTATTCTTGAAGAAAACGTTCACGAGATTACGATAAAGGTGCTGGAGGAACAGAAATTAAATCTTATTGAAAGTAAAAATCTCTCTGCATCTAAAGAGCTCGATCACGATTTAATTGTTGAAGAAATTCATAAAGAAAATCTTAGTCCCTCAGAGGAAAACATTCTCGTTAAAGCAGCTGAATCAAGAGTTCAAGATCTGACTACTCAACATCCGGAAATATCCAAGGAAGAAATTCTTGAGGAAAATGTGCAAGACATCATTGTGGAAGAATTAAACGAGCAGAAAGCTGAAACTCTTGAAACAGCGAGGCTATTTGAAGCTGATCAACAAGAGATTAAAGTCGAACCCCCGCGAATTCGATCTCCAACTCGAGCTACCTTAAGAACTATTCAACAAATGGTTGATAAGGAACTCTACGATCAAAGAGCTGAATCTTCAGAGAGAGATGGTGTTGCAAAAGCTGTTGAAGTCAAGATTCAAACCTTAATTGAAGCAAATCCAGAATTATCCAAAGAGGACTTTCTTGAAGAGAGAATTCGAGAAATTGTTACGGAGGAATTAAAGGCACAGAAGGTTGACGATGGAAAAGAACTGGCAAAAGCTAAAGAACAAGAAGGAAAGGCAAACGTCTTGAAAACTCCTTTGTCGACAGAAATAAAATTCCCTGAAGAAATTGTCCACGACCTGATTATTGGGGAGCTGCATAAGCGAAACGTTTCACCTTTGGAAGAAAACAAGCTCTCAAAAGCAGTTGAAATTAAAGTTCAGGATCTGATTGCACAACATCCAGAGATCTCTACAGTAGAAATTCTTCACGAAAATATTCAGGAAATTATTATCGACGAATTGAAGGAACAGACGGCGAAAATTGGTGATGCTGAACAACTCTCGCAAGCCCAGAAACAGGAAAGAAAGTCGGAAATCCTGAACACTCCGTCAGCAGCTAAGTTTGAAGTCTCTCAAGAGGTCGTTCATGATATAATTATTGAAGAGCTGCATAAGCAAAACGTTCTAGTCACAGAAGAGGACGCTCTCTCAAACGCAATTGAGACTAAAATTCAGGCTTTGATTAGACAATATCCAGAAATATCTACAGAAGAGACTCTTCAAGAAAACGTTCAGAAAATCGTTGTCGAAGAATTGAAAGAACAGAAAGCGACGGTGAGTGATTCTGACAAACTCTTTGAAGCCCAGAAACAGAAAATAAAGCCAAAAATATTAAAAGCTCCATCAGCAACTAAAATCGAAGTGTCTGAAGAGGTCGTACATGATATGATTATTGAGGAACTGCATAAACAAAATGTCCTGCCGTCCGAAGAAGACAATCTCTCAACTGCAGTTGAAGTTAAAGTTCAGGCTTTGATTGCACAACATCCAGAAATGTTGACGCAAGAAATTCTTCAAGAAAATATCCAGGATATCGTTGTCGACGAATTAAAGGAGCAGAAGCCGAGAATTGGTGATGCTGACAAACTCTCCGATGCCCAGGAACAGGGAAAAAGGCCGAACATCCTGAACTCTCCATCAGCCGCTAAGATTGAAGTCTCTGAAGAGGTCGTACACGATATGATCGTTATGGAGCTACATAAGCAAAACGTTCTGGTTTCAGAAGAAGACGCTCTCTCAAAAGCAATTGAGACTAAACTCCGGGCTCTGATTGTACAACATCCAGAAATATCTACAGAAGAGACTCTTAAAGAAAATGTTCAGAAAATGGTTGTCCAGGAATGGAACGAGCAAAAAGCCAAGGTGGGTGATACGGACAAACTCCTTGAAGCCCAGAAGCAGGAAAAAAAGCCGAAAATATTGAAAGCTCCATCAGCAACTGAAATTGAAATCTCTGAAGAGGTCGTACATGATATGGTTATTGAGGAGCTCCATAAGCAAAACATCTTGCCATCGAAAGAAGAACATCTATCAAAGGCGGTTGAGACCAAAGTCCAGAATTTTATCGCACAACATCCAACAATATGTACAGCAGAGACTCTTCAGGAAAGTGTTCATAAAATCGTCATTGATGAATTAGAGGAGCAGAAGGCAGAATTCGGTGATATGGGTAAACTTTCTGAAATGCAGGTACAGGAAAAACAGCTGCAAATTCTGAAAACTCCATTCGCATCTAAGATTGAAGTCTCTGAAGAGGCCGTACATGAAATGGTTATGGAGGAGCTCCATAAGCAAAACGTCCTACCTTCAGAAGAAGACAATCTCTCAAAAGCAATTGAAAACAAAGTCCAAGCTTTGATTGCACGACACCCTGACATATCGGAAGACGAGACGCTTCAAGAAAATGTTCAGAAAATCGTTGTCGAAGAATTGAAAGAACAGAAAGCGACGGTGAGTGATTCTGACAATCTCTCTGAAGCCCAGAAACAGAAAATAAAGCAGAAAGTATTAAAAGCTCCATCAGCAACTGAAATTGAAGTCTCTGAAGAGGTCATACATGATATCATTCTTGAGGAACTGCATAAGCTAAAAGTACTGCCTTCAGAAGAAGACAATCTCTCAAAAGCAGTTGAAGTCAAAGTTCAGGCTTTGGTTGCACAACATTCAGAAATGTTTACGCAAGAGACTCTTCAAGAAAAAGTCCAGAAAATCATTGTTGACGAATTAAAGGAGCAGAAGGCGAGAATTGGTGATATTGAAAACCTTTCTGCAGCCGAGGAACAGGGAAGAAGACCGAAAATCCTGAAAACTCAATCAGCAGCTAAGATTGAAGTCTCTGAAGAGGTCATACATGATATGGTTATTGAGGAACTCCATAAGCGAAACGTTCAGCCTTCGAAAGAAGATGATTTCTCCAAAGCAAATGAAACCAAAGTCCAGGCTTTGATTGCACAACATCCAGAAATATCTACAGACGAGACTGTGCAGGAAAATGTTCAGAAAATCGTTGTTGACGAATTGAAGAAGCAGAAGGCGAAGGTTGGTGATGCTGAAAAACCCTCTGAAGCCCAGAAACAGGAAATAAACCCGAAAATATTGAAAACACCACCAGTAGCAAACATAGACGTGTCTGAAGAGGTCATTCATGGTATGATTATTGAGCAACTCCATAAGCAAAATGTCCTGCCATCGGAAGAAGACAATCTTTCAAAAGCAATTAAAAGAAAAGTTCAGACCTTGATTGCGCAACATCCAGAATCTTATACAGAAGAAATTCTTCAAGAAAATGTTCAGAAAATCGTCGTTGCCGAATTGAAGGGTCAGAAGGTGCCAATTTATGATTCTGACAAACTCTCTGAAGCCCAGGTACATGAAGGAAAACCAAAAATCTCTGAAACTCCATCAACAGCTAAAATGGAAGTCCCTGAAGAGGTCATACATGACTTGATTATTGATGAGCTCCATAAGCAAAAAGTTCAGCCGTCACAAGAAGGCAAAATCTCCAAAGCAATTGAAGCAAAAGTGCATGAATTTATCGCTCAACATCCTGAGTCATCCAAGGAAGATACGTTAAAGGGAAATATCCACGCAATCATAACCGAAGCATTGAAAGAACACAAGATAACTACTCTCGACGCCAAAGATATCACTAAAGTTAAGAAGAAAAAAATGAAGGCAGAAGACTTTAAAATGCCTTCCACAACGCAGGCACACGTACCTGAGGAAATTGTACATGAATTAATCATTGAAGAACTTCATAAACAAAACGTTCAGCAATCAGATGAGACTAATCTCGTAAAAGCAATTGAATCAAAACTCCAAGATTTAATTGCTCAACATCCTGAAGTATCGAAAGAAGACGTTCTCGAAGAAAGTGTCCGTGATATTATCACGGAAAAGCTAGAAGAGCAAAAAGCAATCATTCTCGAAGCTGAAAGACTAGCTAGAGTCAATCAGCAGGGAGATAAAGTTGAAGTGCTAAATGTTCCCTCATCAACTCACGTTGAAGTTCCTGAAGAAATCGTTCACGAAATGGTTATCGAGGAATTTCATAAGCAAAACATTGAGCCTTCAGCAGAAGGGAATCTTGTGAAGGCAGTTGAAGCAAAAATTAGAGACCTGATTGCACAGCATCCAAAAGTGTGCAAAGATGACATTCTTGAAGGGAGTGTTCGAGAAATTGTAACCGAGATACGAGCAGAACAAAAAGCAAATATAATGGACACGGAAGGCCTTGTTAAAGCTAGCCAACACAGTATAAAAGTCGAGATCTCACAGGCACCTAAAGCTCAAGTTCCTGAAGCAGTCGTTGACGAAATAATCACTGAGAAGGTTCCAAAACAACAAGAGGCATCAAAGGACGAAATTCTTGAAAAATCGACTGAAGATAAAGACCAAGATCAGCCTGATAAACATTCAGATAAAATAGTCAAGAAGAAACCTGTCGAAGAAACTATTCAAGCCAAGGCTAAAGAGACATTAGAAAAAGATATGACAAAAATAACTCAATGTAAAGCTGAACACCTAGCAAAAGAAGAGCTTGAACACAAAAAGAAGGAAGTTGCTGGAGAGTTGAAAGAAGAGAAACTACCACACGCAGAAAGGGGAGAAGAGCACCTGGTACAAGAGACGGTCGAATCATCACAAGAAGCCTTAAAGAATGAACAGAGAGAGGATATGAAGCACAAAAACCGACATGGAAACGTTTTAGAGCAACCAGAAGTTCAAGAAAGACCGCAACGACAGTCAAGAGTAGCTCCAACCATCAGTACTGACACTGAACTCGACTCTGAGATCTCAGAGTCTTCAAGATCAACCCTAAAAGACATATCTTTCGACGAGAGACCTAAACGAAATATTCCACCATCGATAGAAATAGATTGCGATCACTCTTTACCCAAAGAACCATCATCACGCCGATCCAATATGTCTTCAAAAAGATATCGAGACCAGCAGGCGTTCGATTTGGACGACAAGAGCATTGGTGTTTACTCTTCAGCAACCAGTAGAGTTCGTGGATTCTCTCCAGGCCCAAGGGATCGTGGAAAGAAGCCTTCCTTCTGCACAAAATTAACTGACAGAACGGCAGCTGAAGCTTCTAGAATAAAACTAACTTGTACCGTGCTTGGTGAACCTGAGCCTCAGGTTTATTGGCTGAAAGATGGAAGAACATTGCCTCCGTCCAGCAATAGGCACTGCACGACAATAGAGAATGGAATGGTTTCTCTAGAGCTCTATGCGGTGAAGCCAAAAGACTCTGGAGAATATTCTTGTATTGCTGAGAATCTTCATGGACAAGCTTGCACTGAAGCTAAGTTAAAAGTCTACGCTGGCTACGAGCCTACACCTACTCTGCCAACGTTCACGAGATCGATTAAAGATCATTACCGATCTGAAGAGAATGCACTGATTCTTGAGTGCAGGGTGAGAGGTCAACCAAGTCCGACGATCACTTGGTTGAAGGATGGTCAGGTCCTAGAGATTAGTGATCGCTATCAACAGAGCGATCTCGCTGATGGCATTTGTCGCTTGAAAATCTTTAATCCTGACTTCTATGACAGTGGATTGTATACCTGCAGAGCTGAGAATGACACAAGACTCAGTGATCGCACGTCCCATCTGGTCAATTTCCAGGCCACAGGTAAATTTACCTGCAAATTAAACTTGTCCTAAACTTTTCTTCACCTTATGAACGGAAAAAAATAGAATTTTATAGATATTTATTGATATTTGTCTCTTTCACTAAAAGTAAAGAAACGTAAAAAATTAATAAGGTCTATTAAATATTTTTTTCCTAATATCACGAATTAATAATTCAATTTTTCTCAGTTACATAATGATGAGTAATTTGTCTGAATACGTAGAAACCCTTATTTATCATGAGGAATGATTATTGAATCAATTTTTAATTTTTATTCTGCTTTATAAGGAAAAATGCAAAGAAGAAATAATGAGAATTTAATTCGAATTTCTATAAAAGGTCGAGAGCAAAGTGCAGTGAGTTGGCGTGGTAGCGGCAGTTACCACGACGTTACCAGCACGGATAAGGACACTGGAAGGCCGCGTTTCTCCAGCTATCTGACAGATCACAGTGTCCCAGCTGGTGGGACAATCGCACTTCAGGTGGAAGTCAAAGGAGTACCGCCACCTGAAATCACTTGGATGAGGGCAGACAAGCGAGGACCAATTTCAGTGCCCAAAGCTCGTACATTCGCTGATTCTGGAGTGTATACTCTAATTGTTCCTGATGCTACTGATTCAGAGACTGGGACCTACGTTTGTCGAGCTAGCAATGCCTATGGACACGTCGACACGATTGCAAACGTGGAAGTTGTCTCTGGAAACACTATGGATGGCGGAAAGCCTGCGATGTTTGTATCTAGGCCTCCAGATAAACATATTATTGTAGCTGTTGGTGAGGATGTCAGTGTGTCCTTCCGGACGACTGGAGTTCCCAAACCTCGAGGTGAAGTCAACAAAATAATTAATCTTCTCTTCTTTGAAGTATAGAGGCTTTAACATTTTTTATTACAGTTATTTGGATGAAAGGCTTGAGGGACATCACATGTGGACCCAGATCGTACAAGGAAGGACACGACGACTATGTGAGGCTGACCCTGAAGAGAGCTTGTCCATCAGACGAAGGGACTTATTGCATTCTGTTAAAAAATCGTTATGGCTGTGACAGGAGTTTCTTTACAGTCCAGGTATTCTTTAATTCACCCTGAACCTGCGAAAGTGATCAATAAAGCAACGATTGATTTCAGGTAAAACAAAGAGCAAGATCGTTAACACCATCTCCAGATTGGGGGCCTGTGGACACTGACAACCTATTGGCTAACATCCACGACAAGGAGCGATCATACCTAAAACGTAAGGTCTTCTCTATTTGCTAAAAAATATTACCAGTACACTAACAGTTGATGTAACTCATCTCTCGGTTGTTCTAAAAATATGAAAATGTCAGTGCACTCGAGAATCGAGTCACACTGAAAGATGAAGAGGTATAGAGTGGAGAGATAAAATTGGTCTCACGGCCCCATCCCACTTTACGTTGAAATGAGAAATTCCTCGACCTCCCTCATCGCCAAATCGTTGAGACTCAACCGACTGGCGACAAGAAATCTTTGCCCACCATCTATTTTCGTGTGTCCTCCTACTCTCAGCAGTCCTCAGCAACGTCCTCCTACTCTTCAACTTGGCTGAGTTTCCGCCAAAAATTTTGTTGAGATCTCCCAGTACACCAGTGGGTGGCACAAGTCGTTTTGACTCGTGCCTAGATCCTTTTTTCTGTACTTGTGATCGATCGATATGGCTAATCAAATAAACGAAATTATTGGCGATGAAGAGGAGGAGGAAGAGTTGGCATTGGAGAGACTACGAGTCTTGTGGGGAAAGAAAAATCAATCTATAATAACAGATTTTTTGGTTTACCTCGTTGGCCATCAAGGTAAAGGGTCTACGGGCAAAGGATATTTTTTTGCTAATTGATTGCTGTACAAAATGAAGTGTAAATATTATTCTCCGTGAACAGAAGTTCCTGGACCGATCTCTAGTGAACCGGTGGTGATCGATGGCGGCCGAAACTGGTTGGCATTGACCTGGGGAAAAGCTGAACAGAGAGGACCAGCACCAGTAGTTGCCTATCGAGTAGATGCTTGGCTGCTAGGCGGCGAAGGTGGAGCAAGATGGGCCGAGGTAGTGAGACTTTAAATTTAAATTTAGTATCACACATAAATCTCAATTGCAAGAATAAAAGCACTGGGCTTGTAATGAGACTTTGTAACCAATTTTACTCTGACTTCTATTAAGCTTGGAGTAACTCCAATCAATGCATTCGATGCCTTTAACCTTCGCCCTGGCGAGGAGTACAAATTTCGTATTACTCCGAGGAATCGATACGGCTGGGGTGATCCTGTCACCATGAATAATTCTGTGACTGTTAGGGAAGTTGTTAAGTTCCCTGAATTCACGAAGATACTTCCTGGTCAGCTGAAAGCACTCTCGGGAACGATTTTAAATTTAGATTGCGAGGTAAATATTCTAGGAAAGATTGTTGATGATTTATTTGATTTTTCATGATTGAAAAATTCATTTACTCTAGAAAAATATCTTTTTCTTCTTCATTAGGTGGCCAGTGACTCCATAGCTCATGTAAAATGGTATCGAGACACGACAGAGATTGAAAATGGTCAAGACTCGAGATTTACGACCTACTTCAATAGCACTAAATGCACTCTAATGATTGGAAATATATTAGAAAACGATTCTGGACGGTACGTTTGTGAAGCTACCAATGCAGCAGGCAGAGTTTCGACATTTGCTCGAGTTCAAGTCGTCGAAGATCCAAAGATCGTCGAAGCTGATTCCAAGCTTCGTAAAATGAGGTACAAAATTAATAAGACATGTTCTATTTCAGAAGAAATTATGAACATTGAACATTTCTTCCTCTGAATGTTGATTTTAGGTCTTCAGAGATAGCAAACGAAGAAAGGCCTCCAGAATTCACAATGAGATTGCGAGACAGACGAGTCCAAGCAACCTATCCAGTGAGATTAACGTGTCAGGTGACTGGATACCCAGAGCCAGAGGTGACTTGGTACAAATATCGTGAGGAATTACTCCCCCACGATAATGTGGCTATCTGGAATGATGAAGCACACTTTCACACGCTGGAAATCAGTCGATCGACCATCGATGACTCTGGAATCTACATGGCAAGAGCAAAAAATGCATATGGATCTGTATCCTGTCGTTGTCACCTGGTAGTTGATAAGGGAATTCGTGCATACATTGCTCCAGAATTCCTTGGACATCTCGATCAAGTCTACACTGTCAAAGCTGGTCGAGAACTTCGGATGACTGCTCAAGTTGAAGCCTATCCAACTGTTGGAATTACTTGGTAAATCAATGACTAGATAAATACATAAAAATCAATTTAAAAGAGGATAAAAATATAATTAATGGATTTCTTATATTCTAGGCATCGAGATGGACATCGTCTTCGTCCTAGTAGAGACGTAGTCATGACGTTAAACCACGATGGAACTATTGAACTTGAGTTAGCTCATGTAACATCAAGAGATGCAGGACTTTATTGTTGTACAGCCACTAATGAAGTTGGTCGAGCTGAAAGCATCACTAGGGTCACTGTGCTAGAGAGTGACGAGACTAAGCATCTCAAAGAGCCGCTGCCTGACGTCGTAGAGTCGCCAGATATACCGTAAGGCTAATTCAGTCTTTTTTCATCTTCGTTTGTCTCTGATTGTCGATCTTTGCTTGTATTGTCTTTGATCGTCTTTGCTACTGATGAAATTACATGATCAATTGACGGTGGATTAATTGTCGCTGGACCATAATTCGGGTCACCTCTTTGCAGGTCTATCATTATTTTTGCTTAACTGCCTACTCCGGGTACTCTATTAATCGTATCTAAAGCTAATGAACAGAGCAGCCTGATCCTCCGATAACAATTGTCTATTGAAAATATTTTAATGATAACCATTCTCTTTCTCATTAGATATTCGAAAGAACCGTTGTTTGTGACGAAGCCGTTATCTACAGAGGCATTTGAAGGTGACACAGTGATAATCCTGTGCGAGGTCGTCGGGGATCCAAAGCCGGAAGTCATGTGGCTTCGTGATTTTCTACGGGTAAGAGAACCATCATCTCCAAGAATGGCTTTTCAATGTAACAGCTAGCACGAAGATAGCCGAGGAAGTGATGCATAGTGACGGCATGACGTGTCCCCAGAGAATTTCCCACGTGCCTTTACCTTTTTCAATCGTCTTCATCGCCCTCCTAGTCCCCACATGGTACTGACATACCTCAAGTAAAAAAAATTCAATCGCAAAAAAGATTGAACATCAAGACCCTGACAAGCAGCTTGACATTGCCTAGGACACTCCAGCAACGATCTCAATCACGGAGTCTAGCAACTGATTTCGATGCTTGGGACACGCCTGTGCGAGTATCGCAGCACCGATCTATAATGACGTGTCTTCTCTTTGCCATGTAGGTCAAGGTATCATCAACCAAACTAACATTATGCCCGTATTGGAATTAGCAGCGCAACTCTTACTATTTCTCTGACTATTCTTCACAATCAACAGACGTGTGCAGTCTTCACAGAGTCGACAAATAAACGTCACTCAATCAATATATACCTTCTCCATGTTCTTCAATGTTTGACGGACAAAGACTTTATTGATCCAATGGTGATTGCCTCACTAAATCATCTTCTTAGGTGCATGACAATTTTTTTAACACAATCTGAAAGACATGGATTGAGTAACTGAATAATAAAAGTGAAACTAGACCGACTAGAATGAGCAAGGACCTAGTTCTCCCACCAGGAGACTCCTTCTTCAACCCCATGACTCTCGGTCATTCTGCCACACTTAGCGCCTTCCCCGCGTCACCGATTCCTCCAGGTCAGTGTGAAGACATTGCTGTGGAGACCGGTCGATCCTTCCTCGCGCTTCACATTTTTCAGTCTTCTCCAAGTGCTTTCTCATAAGTGTAACTATTGTCATTAAATCAAATCAATAGAGAGCATTGAAAACAGTTTCCAAGGATGATATTAATTTTTTTCTACGTTTGACGCCACTAGATATTCACCAGAAAGGTATTTATTCAATATTCCTTTGCATTCATTTCAAGGATTTTGTGTCATTCCAAAGACTCAAACCAAAAGTGATTGATGATCGACATGAATGTGCAATCTCAAAAGCATCAAGCTTGTCATCTGTAGTCACCTTTATTTGGAGTGCGACAGGAAAGACGGATATGGATGTCGAAGAAGTGCAAGGCATATTTGGGGGAGTCACAGTAATTTGCAGTCGAGTCGCGTGCACAACTGGTTACAGTGTGCACTTGTGAAAAAAAGCCGACAAACCTACGACGTTGCAGTTGATCGCGTCCACACACTCGATTAAATCACCGTGGTCATCGCGTGGAGTTACACACGCCTCGAGGCTCATGATTTACCGCAGATCTAGATAGGCATTTAAGGATAAAAAACTATTCAGACATTTATAAATTATAATTCATCAGATGGATGAGACGTATTTGGACAGTCTTTAGTCAACTGCGATGTCTTGTGACAAGTCAATCTCAAGAGAGGCTTTATAGATAAAAATAAAAAAAATGTTTAATAAGAAAATAGAGTAAACAACAGATTGATTTATCGGCGTAAAACTTGGATTTATCACCAGGTACTTACTGGGATATCTACTAGATGTATTCGCGCATAATTTCATGCATCGATTCGCTGGCGAAGGACTGCAAGAATTTGCGCATAAGCATAAGGTGCGAGAGGAAAAAAATTAGTGTGACTCTTTTCATCCTCTACTTATCTTGGACATTATAAAGTAAAAAATGACAATACTTCCGTCGGCTCTTTTATCATACCGCTCTGGTCTCTCACTTATAAGCCCATGTATAACGTGGAGATTTGACCACACAGTAAACTTTCGCTCCCTATATGGATGACAGTTTCTGAAGTGAATCCATCTCTTTCTCTGTCTCTCCCTCTGTTTCTTATCCTGCCAAGTGTATACATCACATCAGATACTTTATACCAAGTCATTTTAACTCTTCATAAATGAAAAACATCAAAGGCGTGCGCTTGACCGTGATGAAATACGAAGGAATATAACGATAATCACTTAACCATATACCTTGGGGGGTTTGTCTTGCAGCCGGACTATTACAAAGACGCTCCACACTTCCGAAGAGTCGGTGCTGGGCCTCAATATCGTCTGGAGATACCTTACGCCAAGCTTGACTTCACTGGAGCATACTCAATCATCGCTAAAAACTGTCATGGAGAAGCCAAAGCGGTGATCTCTCTTCAAATCTATGCTAGAGGTACTACTTTCACTCTCAATTAAAAAATTTTTGAAGCATTGCAAAATACAGAATAAGAATCTAATGGCTGTATTGTACATGTGTAGGTCAAGGTAAAGAGGACAGCAGCATGGAGTCAACAATCAAACACGGGTATACACACTCATCATAGTTGTGTAACGTCTTCAGATGACTAATGATTGGAGATAATGAGCAAACGATTTGTCTGTCTGTATAGTAATGTGCAGACGTTGCCTATGATCAAACGACCACTGAGAGATCTGAGATGCTGTGATGGCGATGCTGTTACTCTTGTCTGCAAGGTTCGAGCAACACCGAAACCGAATGTACGATGGGAGAAAGGCGGCAAATTACTTCCACTCGGTAGTGATTTTACTACAGATTATGATGGAGAGACTGCACGACTCAGCATTCAACATGTGTATCCTGAGGACGAGGGAGAATACACTTGTGTCGCTTACAATGACCTGGGCAAAGCATATACGTCCGCCTGTTTGATAGTTGATGGTAAAAAAAATTTGCTCAAAGCTTTTGGTGTGTTTAAAATTGAAAGACTCTGATTTCCTAATGAAATTCGTCTTCTCTTGAATATTCTAGTACCTGAAGGCAAGGAGACAGCACTCAGTCGTAGATTAACAAAGCCTTCAGGACTTCTTTCACCGAATTCAACGCCAATTTCGACTCCCAGATCGACGCCTGTGAGAAGCCTATCACCTTCATGCACCTCCAGTAAGTCGCGCTTGGCTTTTAAATTTTTTTAAATTATTTTGTGTTAATTATTATCACCCTGGACTAGCAGGACGTGAATTAAAGCCATCGACAAAGACCTCACGTAGTCAAATAGGAGGACGACGACCGAGAATGCCTGTAGGCCCTAAATTCTATGCTGTGCCTCACAATCGTGTCGCTGAGGAAGGCGAGACTGTGAGATTCCAGTGTGCAGTTGCTGGACATCCTGCTCCTTGGGTCACTTGGGATAAGGATGGGGTTTCTGTTACACCAACGACCAGAATTTCTCTCAAAGAAAACGACGATGTGAGAATCTTGGAGATCACTGAAGTCACTCATGAAGACGCTGGGCTGTACAGAGTCACTCTGGAGAATGACGTGGGAAGGACGGAAGCCACTGCGAGACTCGAAATAATTCGAGGTAATTTTCCTTCCTTATTTTATCGAAGATAATCGAAGAAAAAGTAATTTTGGTGTGTTTTAATGATTGTAATAGGTCGACACAACTCTGTCTCGAGGTCAATAGGCACGAGAAGTGCATCTCCAAGGACTTACTCCATCTATGGAAGAAGCCACTTGAGTCCCTCGCCCAGGTCTGATAGTCGACTTCAGCCTCCACGATTGAGTGATGCTTATTCAAGGCGAGGAGGAACGATTAGTCCTACGCTTCCTCGATGGCATCATAGGTAAACAAATTCATCATATTCTTCTATAAATAAATCCAATCAATGTCTGTTTATTTTTTTCTATTCAGAAATGGTAAACAATCTGCTGAAAGTAGTGATAATCCAGTAAAAAATAGGAATTTGGACAGAAATAAAGTCGTAAGAAGCTCTTCAATACCAAGACAAAGTTTATCGGAGAAGAAATATGTCACAAGGGACACGCCCGGATCTCCAATGAGATTCAGGAAAATAAAATCTCCAGAAACAAGCAAAAAGCTTGTAAAAGCTACAAATACATTGTCGACTTCATCGAATGCCCCAGACAAAAGGAAAATGCTCTCTAAGCTAGACAAAAAAATTCCGAAAAACTGTAAAGTCAAAGAAGACAATGAATTTCCGGCGGAAATAAGGCCTCCAGTGATTTTAGCAGCACCAGCAGATGTAATAGCTCTCCGAGGTGCCAAAGTCATGCTTCTAGCGACGTATGACGGATATCCGAGACCTATTGTCAGGTGGCTAAGAAAAGTAAGTTATAAAATTCTTATTGCTATAAAAATCTGGCTGTGTCAGTATTGTATTTATATCAAAGACTTTGGACGCATGTGATAGCATTACTCAATCTAAACCAGCACACTCTTCAATCTAGTTGTCTTATCAATCGTTTCGTTAATCAATGCCGTGCCTCAAGCCACAATGGAATGAATCGAGCTCACTGTTGCCCTGATGAGACAAGCAGTAGCTTGTCTTACGTCAAGTCGACCACAGACAGAAATCGTGTGTGAAAATCTCTATAGACTCAATAATATTATTTCTAATTTAGAAGCGATTTTTCATACGTATATGTATATCGAAGTATCAGCAAATTACTAAACTACTCGTCGCCTTCGTACATGCAACAAAATGCATTTCGCATGAGTAAACAGCAAAGAAGGCAAGACGTCGTTTCGATATCACTTTAATACCTGCATAACTTCGCCAACAAATCGAGTGTCTCATGATTTACGTAAGCAAATAAACAAACGTCAAGACGAGATAGAAATGTTGAACATTCCAGAAACATCAAGTTTATTATCTGCAATGTTCCACGGAAGTGCTAGAGCAGAATTGCTTCATCAGTAGCAATTGTGCTAGATTATTCGTCATTTTCAATCGTAAAAAAAAAGAAATACGTTATCTATGCATATGAATCGCCCGTATAAAGCGATTGACATAAATCTAGAAACACCTGGTAATCTTGACTTAATGTCTAGGGGCAAAATGTGACGCTGGACGATAAAACCGAAATTGAAACCGGCGCAGGTCTCACCTGCTTGACCTTGATGAATGTAACGACAGAGGAAGCAGGAAGATACGAAGTGCGCATTGAAAATACAGGTGGTAGAGATTCTAAATACGTCAACGTCACGGTAGAAGGTACGTAAATGCAGTTAATAATTCTTGATAATGTCATATTTATTTATTTTTTATTTAACAAGACATCACGTGTGTTGTCTGCATGAATATATATTTATATTTGTGTGTTTCTGGACGCTTTTCGTGAATATGGAGATCAAGATTCCAAGGGTAATTTGTAATTAACACGTTTCAGCTGTCTATTGTGTTGAGAATGCACACGTGGAGCGTCGAGAATGGTCCGATTCCTTGTGCTCTGGCCGCGACCAGATGGCTCCGATGACACCCGTCCGTCACTTCGTAAATCTTCCTATCCCTCTCCCTCACTTCTCTATCTCTTTTACGCTCATCTTCGTGGCCAAGAAGACGTGCCGACTCCGATCCACATCCACGTCATACGCAATATGCGTGCCCGACTCCCCGTGGCCCCAAGGCTGCTGGTGCTGAGTAGAGACAGCGATGCTTTCGCAGTTTAGTTCGCATTCGTCTGCCTCAAACATTGCTCTCACTCGACGCTTCTCTATCTCCATATCGGCTTGCATTCATTAGCTGGGGGAGTTATCAACGCTCTTCTTTACTTGTTCACGCTCCTGGCAAGTGAATTAAATTGTGCTGTAGCTGTGTTATAATTTTTTTTAATATGCGAAATTGAAGAAGATAATAGTCAGAATGTTGCCACGGGGATTAGAAGTAAAAGATAAAGAGATTCTCTGTGATTACTAGGAGTGTGAGGTGAAACCACTTTTTCGGAGTATTCATTTGATAAATTTGACTACAAATAAGGAAAACTTGATAACTATCAAGTTATTTGTATTTGCAGACTGTTCTCGTTCGATTGGAAAGTTGAGAAAAATTTTCAATTATTCTTGCAGGTCCACCAGAACCTCCAGCAGGCAAGCCGACGGTCCAGAGCATCACTAGATCAGGAACTATCACGCTCACTTGGAGATCGCCGGTCTACGACGGTGGTTGCGCAGTCACCGGTTACTCGGTTGAAATGAGACGAGGCGAGGAGCCTTGTTGGATCGCTGTAGCTGAAGCCAGGCATTCGCTTAGCCACACAGTTCATCAACTTGAGTCTGAGGAGTCGTATCGCTTCAGAGTCAGAGCTGAGAATGTTCACGGATCGAGTGAACCCGGAATGGAGTCAAATGTCTTCACAATCCCGAGTGCAGATGCCGAAGAGATGACTGAGAAGGCTTTCGGGCTTGTATCAGAGCCTGAAGAGGAGGATGAAGACGACTTTGAGCCTGCATTTGAAGCGAGGGTCGTTTCCCCAGAGTCAGGACATCATTTTGAAGAACGATACGACGTTCTCGAGGAGCTTGGGAAGGGCAGATATGGAATCGTGCGAAGAATTTTCGACAAAACGACTGGATTGAATCTTGCTGCCAAGTTTGTCAGAACGATTAAATCAAAAGATCGACAACAAGTCCACGACGAAATCAATATCATGAATACGTTGAGGCATCCAAAGCTTTTGAGACTTGCTGCGGCATTCGAGGGTCCTAAAGAGATGATTATGGTCACAGAATACATTTCAGGTGGGGAATTATTCGAGCGAGTTGTTGCTGATGATTTTACACTCACTGAGAAAGACAGTATTCTCTTTGTCAGGCAAATTTGCCAGGGAGTTGAGTACATGCATGATAATAGAGTCGTTCACTTGGACCTGAAGGTGAGTAAATAGTTGAGAGAAAAAATAATTTTACTGAGAGAGAAAAGCATTTTATCACTTAAAGAAATAATTTTTTGATAGCTGAATTGTTTGTTTTACAGCCTGAAAACATAATGTGCCATACAAGAACGTCGCATCGAATCAAACTAATTGACTTTGGACTGGCCCAGACCCTGAAACCCGACACCCCAGTGCGTGTATTGTTTGGGACTCCAGAATTCATTCCACCAGAAATAATTGGCTTTGAACCAATTGGCACAGAATCCGACATGTGGAGCGTTGGTGTTATTTGTTATGTCTTGTGAGTTCACTATTCTTCTCTACTGTTGTATATCGTATGCTATTCATTTAATATTCACTGAACGTTTATTTTGGCGAGTGAATAAATTAACTATTGATACACAGATTGACAGGACTTTCTCCATTTATGGGTGAAAACGACGCAGAAACTTTCGCAAACATTACCCGAGCCGACTACGACTTTGACGACAAGGCTTTCCACGCAATTTCTCAAGAGGCTAAGGACTTTATCAGCGCTCTTCTCGTCAAGAGAAAAGAGTAAGTTAACGGAGAAAAAAAAAGAATTTACTAGAAATAAATAATTAACAATGATTATTGCCAATAAAATGTATTGAATATTTTTTTCTTCAGGTTGAGAATGTCAGCAAAGGAATGCTTGAAGCATCCATGGCTTGCACAGTGTGCTGAGAGCATGAGTAGAGTCGCTTTGCCCACAGATAAACTCAAGAAGTTCATAGTACGAAGAAAGTGGCAGGTAAGAAAACAGAAACAGTCAATAGAATTATTTGCTATGAAGTTTGGCTTTGAAATATATTTTTTTGAGCTACATGTTGCACGATTTGGTGTGTTTCAAGTTTGCATGTTTGGTTTGCTTTGTTTTTCACTACAGAAAACAGGCAATGCGATTCGTGCCCTGGGAAGAATGGCCATTCTCTCAGCAAACAGCAGAAAAAACGTTTCATCGAACCCTCCCTCGCCAAAACCACTTGAAGACGATGAGAAGCAAGAGATTTTCGTTAACGATCTCCACGAGGAATTAAATGTTGAAGATATCGATCATGTAGCACACCCAACTCCTGTCGATTCACCTGAAGAAATTTACGAAAATCCTTTGCGAAACCGAAACGTTGAACATCTAATAGAAGATGAAATCAATGATGAGAGCCTTGACGAATTACAAGCAACAATAGACTTGTCTTTAGACGAGTACTTGGAAACAAATTCAATTAGTCTCGATAATGCAGAATCTTCGCCAACTCTTGACACACAAAGATCGTGTACTCCTGACGACTATACTAGAGTCGAAAGCATTACTTTTAAAATAGATAAAACTGATAACACAACTAGTGAACCTATTTACGATGATTTAACTACAGATTTTGCTGCGGAATTTAGAATACAAGCTGACGAAGGTAGCAGTGAAAACGATACTACGATAACTGAAGTTGACTCGAGCATTGACGAGAATCTTGTGACGTTTGAGATCAGTCCCACGACCCTGAAGGAAATAGCAGAGGAACGGGAGGAGAATTATGGATCGAGCTTTTGTAGCATGACAAATCTAGAGATAAATGCGGCAATAACAGAAACTTCAGAAGACACAGACGAGATAATTGTCCACAAAGAGACGAAAACTGAAATTAGACTGGCTGAAGCATTGACAGAAGAGAGCCAAGAAGATAAAGCATCCATGGAAAAAGTTGCACGACCCAATTTCATTCCACTGCAAGATCATAATAATCAATTTGAGAGTGTTTCCAAACCTTGGTGTAAAATTAATCCTTCAGCCTTAGGTTTGTGGTTTGGAATTGCTGCTTTATATTAGTCTCACATAGATCTTTTCAGACCTAGACATATTTATTTATTTTTATTTTTTTGCAGATGATGAAGACGAGGTGTCACGGTTAACAAGACGTAGCCCACTGCACCGAGGAGTGCGTACCGGAAGCGTGAGCCGAACGGCAAAGATTTTTGAGCAGGAGGAAGCGTCCTCACCGATTAGACAAGCGATCAGTCCTGGAAGTCGAATTGTCCTTCCCACCTCCGATGCTCGACCCCAAAACGACAGAATCCGGAAGGCGTTTGCTTTCTGGAATAAGTAAACGAGACAATAATCTATTCGATGACGAAGAGAAGAAAGAAACAAGAAGAAAAAAAAACGAACGATCTTTCAGAATTGTACTTAATCATTATTTTCGCAGATCTGACCGAGAATATACAAGCAATTTTGTAGTTACTATTTAGGAAATAAAAGTGAGAAAATGTTGTAGTAAAGACAACAAATAAAAACCAAGACATACCCTGCTGGTTAGATGTGAATTACTTAGTGCGCTCGCCCGTTCACTTTTCAAATGGCCTTTATTACTTCAACAATCATCAATAGTCATCTCCATCTGAGAATAGAGAAAGTGTTTAAAATATTAATGATAATGGAAACGAAAGTAATTAGGCATGAAATTATAATTTTAAATGTCTCAGCAACGACCTGGAACAGAGAGCTGGAACAGACTTTTAAATTCATTGGAGATTAGTTAAAAGTATTGTAAAAAATATTTGGACAAAGTGCATATTAGCAACAGACGTGGGCCAAAAATAAACTAAGGATAAAGATCCGCTATCAAGACGATATAAAATTTTTTTTCGCCTCTAAACAATCATTTTGAAATGGGAAGTTGCTTATTTATTGAATAGATGAAAAAATTTATTGAATTATTTTTTTTTGCAGAAATTTTTTCTTCATTATTTTTAATAAAAACTTCATCTTCGTTTAAAAAATTTCCAACAATTCTTCTTAATGATACATACACAGGATTTGCATTTTTAGCTTTTGCTGAACAATATTTACCCTCTACTAGAAAAAAATTCCTCAAATGAAACCTCAAATTCGAATTTTGCGCGTTACCGTACACTAGCGGACTCTAGCGGCTGTGTTTAGCAAGATAGAATTTCATTATTTCTTGAGGAAAAAAACCGTTACGTGTTTATAATCGGTACTGTGAAATTTCATTGTTACATTCAGGGATATTAGGAGAAGATATTTATTATAATAAGGTATAGTTATCATAGTTCACATAAATTTATTCTTCCTTCCAAAGCCAGTTGTTATCCTGAATTATCAAGAGCAAGAGCGTCGGCAGTAGAGAATCATAACCTAAACAGAGTGCACGCAACACGTTTCTTTAGATATTACAAACATTGCTAATATTGTTCAAATACCCCAAAGTTATTTGTATTCGTATCGGCATGGTTTTTTTTTTATTTTTAACTTGAAAGCTGAGCGACGTCCGAAAATTATACTCTTTAAATTGAGTTTTGAGGTTAGGCGAATGTTGATATTATTCTTTATTTTTTGACAATATTGTAATCGTTCGACAATTGAGAGTTGTTAAAAAAATATATTGGACGAAATTTTTATGAGTATAAATAATGGAAAGATATCTTTATTTTGTGTCATTAATTTATTGTTATTTTTCTATCATCAACTTGTTTTTATTTTCATCATTTAATCAACGTTATTGTTACAGGAAAAAAACATGCCTGCGGTAGAGTCTAGCAGAAGTCACAGATGTGGTACAAAGACTTCGACAATGGGAAGAGGATCACACTTCACCTACTTACGATCCCATTCCCACGCTCCAGAGACTTGCCGAAATAACAGAACTGGAGGCAGAGAACTACCTCAAAATGGACCCAGATCCATTCGACGAAAGACATCCTTCGAGGATAGATCCGAAATGCACATTTGGACACATTCTCAAGGACTTATTTAGGAAAGACAACTTTACGACTAAGGTAAAAGATTCTGCTTCCTTTATTTTCAAAAGTCTTGTCCAAAAATAACAATTTTTTTCATTTACAACGTCCATTTGTGCTTGTTACAGCTTATAAACGACTATTTGAGGGACACATATTGGTCACTAGCTGGAATTAACAATCGAGATGTTCGGAAATTCAATATAGCAGCTTGTCGTTTGATGCTAGACATTCTTCCAGCCATGGAAATCTCCGCCGTCTTTAAACCGGATATGGATGGCTTAATTCATAGACTTTTCCTGGGCTGAAAAAAGTGTAGAACCTCTCCAGAGTTATGCAACTGGTCTTATCGCTGCAACGATGGAAGTGGAGGACATAACAACGCGTTTTCATGAGCAAAATGCCAAGATGGTGCCCCTAATGTTGCAGAGACTACACAAACTCTAAGAGAAGGCTCAAGAGGATCGCCAGGCTGCTGCAAATGTCAGTCCCTTCGCTCACTTCGGCCAAAATCAAAACAGTTTTGGTGATACAGAAAACAAAGGTATTCCTGGAAAGCGAAAAGCCAGGGAAAAGAAACGCGAGAATGGCGTTGCCATGAGCCCAGATGAAATATTCTGTTCAGACGACGAAGAAGTGCAGAGTTTCGTGCAGAGAAACGTTCAAATCCATCCACTAACTCTGGCAACACGGCAGATGTTAATTCTTCGCTACCTCACGCCTATTAGCGAATGTCAGGAATTTCTTGACCACGTTTTCGAGCAGAATGCCCTGGAACTCATCCTGAATTACATAAACGTTCGCGAGACGAAAGACAGCCATCTTGCCATCGAGGCACTCAAGTACCTTGCCTCACTGCTTTGCCATAAGAAATTTTCAATTGAGTTCTTGAATATGGGCAATCTTCAAAAGCTTCTGGACGTACCCAGACCAAGTGTCGCTGTAACTGGTGTCTCAATATGCCTCTATTACCTCGCCTACTTTGAATATGCTATGGAACGTGTATGTCTACTACCGAAAAGCATAATTAGTGACTTAGTAAAGTACGCTCTGTGGCTGCTACAGAGCAACCACGACTCGGGACGATGTCATGCCACCATGTTTTTTAGATTTTCATTTCCCTTCAAGGCAATCCTTGAAGAATTCAATGCCCAGGACGGTCTGCAGAAGCTCTTCAATGTGATATCTACACAGCCAATTTTGAATATTGTCAAAGAAGCAACTCTAACCGCCGACGAGGAGTGTGTGTCGAGACAATTCGTCGGACATGTCGCAGTGGCCTTGAAGGGGTACATGGAGGCGCATCTGTACCTAAAAGCAGAGCAATTACAGAGAATGGAGAACGCAAGGACGGATAGAGATACGTTGCAGACCTCTTTGCCACCCTACAAAGCTTGTAAATTGAAAAGTGAAGAGGTTCAAGCCAAAGTGGAAATTCTCCAGGAACTAATGTGCGTAGGAAAACCCTGGCCACCTGTCGATGGACTCCTTAGTCTAGGTGGTGTCACTCTCCTGCTGCAGATCATTGCCTTTGCACGCGAATGGAGCTATGATGAAGGAGTGCACACGACGTCGAGCGCAGAAACGGTACGCTCGTGTTTAGACGTCATAGCAATTTGTTCATTATCTCCAAAGGTGATGTTGCTCTGCGACAGAGTCGATATGCCTGATTTGTCCAAGAAAATGGCAATAAATCTTTTGCTGGTTGCTGCCAAGCGTAAGATCATTGCCGATGCAGATGTCCAACAAGCAGCATTGCGAGCGGTGGTCAATTGCGTTTGTACACCGATCAATAGAATTGGTGGCAATGTGGCGAGGTTTTCTGTCACTGGATCTGCTGAGAAAAAGACGAGTATTCACAGTAGCGAAGAGTTGACTCAGAAGATCTGGGAGAGTGTCAGGTCTAATAACGGAATCATGATTCTTCTACAACTGATGATGGTGAAAGCGCCCATAACTGATGCAGACAGCATACGAGCACTGGCTTGCCGAGCCCTAGCTGGCTTAGCACGCAGTGAAAAGGTCCGACAGATTATCAGCAAACTTCCCATGTTCACTGACGGACAGATCCAGGCTTTGATGAAAGATCCCATTCTCCAGGAGAAGCATCAGGAGCACGTTATGTTCCAGAAATATGCCTTAGAGCTGATGGAACGTGTCTCGGGATAGGCGACGCCAACAGGTGCCAAATACGAGATTTCACTCGTGAGTTTGCATTATGCCAATGTCGTGACGCAGACCAGAATACAGTACAATAAACAGCAATAGAGAATAATTTTTATATAGTATTATTACTAAATAAATTTTGATGATATATTTGTTTCTTTTTTGTCACATATTCAATGAATTTAAAGCTCATCGCTTCTCTTGAAAATTATTTTCCATATTTCATCTGGATACCTCATCCTTTCAAAACGTAATCTGCAACCGAAAAGTTTCCCAAGAAATCTTGGCCTAGACTTTTCTTCACTTCATATGTTAAAAATTTTCAAATGTTATTTTCTTCCCGCCAAACCGGAAATGGATAAGTACCGTACACTAGCGGACTCTAGAGGTCTAGCTAGCTAACACGGACTCGCAAATTTGCTTCGAGAAATTTCTCTTCACAATCGAAAATTCAATGAGCAATACAGCTATTTCTCATCAACGAGTCGCGTCTCTCTGGGGAGGACCCATCATTTCAGTAGTCCTTGCCACTGGCTGGTCGGTAGTCAGTCTAGTGAACATGGCCGAAAACAATAGTAGTGGTCATCGCTATTGAGAGTCAACTTTGTGCGTTTGCTCCCAAGAAAAAAAAATTTGTCAACAAAGACTATTTCTCGCACGACTAAAATGCTCAGATAATGTGAGAGATTGTCGAGACGTGAGTACAGTCTTATTAATTGTCTGCGACAATGAGCATGCCCTTCGTTTTTGTATTTAACGATGCCCTATACTATCCAAGAGAGCCACTTCCTGCTATAAGCACGGGGTGTAGCGGCAATTTGTATAAAATCCCTCTCAACACTGTCATGTTCAGCATTTCTTTTCAGTTCAGCCATCACTGAATTCTCATGACGAATCTCTGTCCAGAGCATCTTTCACCAGCGCTTTTAAATGCTCCAGGACTCAAACGAATGAAATATTTAATTTAGTCATCACTTGGCCCGTTCTATCTCTCTTACTCTACCTAGTACCTCAGGTCATAAAGCGTGGATAGCTCTAGAGGTTGAGCTCATCTCGTGTTACCCTTAGATATGCAATGATTACAGATATAAAATAGTACAATGTTGCCAAGAAGGCTCAATAATATAATTTTGATTTGTATAATTTAAATCCATGGTTTTTCATCTCTTTCAGCTGCCAATTCTCAGTGCAACGAGAGCAATTCACACCTACTACGAACGTGACCAATAGGAAAAAATCAAGTAATTCCCATGCTGGAAAGTAAGGTGACTCATCCTTCATCTCTGTTGATTAATTTATATCACTAATGTGACAAGCTTATCATGGTTATTATTTTTATTTCTTCTCTGTGATCTAGCTTCAGGCATATAATATTATGGCAACTGCTATTCAAAAGAATGGCATGAAACCTCTTACAAATGGTACGTTGAATCATGTGGAAGATGTTGGGAATTTGGGTAGCAGTGGTCTATGTACAACCACAGATGAGGACAAGCTCTATAAATGTCCTCCAGAGTCAATGGATGACACTGAGGCCCAGCCGGAAATTGACATTCTCATAAGGAACGTTGTGTGTAGTTTCAGTGTGCGATGTCACCTGAATTTGCGTGAAATAGCTCTCAATGGCTCGAATGTCGAGTATAAAAGAGAAAATGGCGTAAGAACATTTAAAAATTGTCGTATTATGATCATTTTAGAATCCATTGTTTCGTCAGTGTTCTCTAATTGTTGACAATGTTTTTTTTTTTTTGTTAGATGATTACCATGAAACTGAGAAGACCCATGACCACAGCCTCTATCTGGTCTTCAGGCAAAGTAACGTGCACTGGAGCTGAGACTGAAGCCCAGGCAAAGATTGCTGCACGTAAAATTGCAAGATCACTTCAAAAGCTTGGCTTTAAAGTTCGTTTCAACAACTTTCGAGTTGTCAATGTGCTTGGTACTTGCCTCATGCCTTGGGCTATTAAAATCACATCGTTCTCGATGCGGCACAAGGAGCATGCAGAGTAAGTCGTACAAAACAAGCTCTGATATTTTTCGGCCATAGTAAAGTGGGAAAATGAAATTATAAAATCATAATGATCTTTATAGTTACGAGCCTGAACTGCATCCTGGTGTAACGTACAAGCTGAAGGACATAAAAGCCACGTTAAAGATTTTCTCCACAGGCAGTGTCACAATCACAGGTTTGTCTTCTATTATCAGTTTAATAACTCACTAGACTTGAAGATTCTCCACAATAAATTAATTATTTACTCTTACTATTTTACTTTAACATTAATTTTTAATTCAATGACAGCAATAAGAAAGCTTCACAATCTTACTAAAATCATGAACAATTGGAGATATATTGATTGATAAGTACAATTAACATGTTCTTTATTTTTACAGCACCAAGTGTGGCTGCAGTTGGAATTGCCATTGAGCAGATCTTTCCACTAGTCTATGAATTTCGTAAAAAACGTTCGCCCGAAGACGAGCAGGCGTTATTGGCAAAGAAACGCAAAGGATTGAGGCGATGCCGAGACGATTATGTAGGTGACCCGGAAAAAATCAAAGTAGAGGATCCACTGTTAACAGATGAAGAGCCAGAGGACGAAGAAATGCATGTTGAGAGCGACGCTAGCTGGGACTGATCTGTTAATTGTCTCGACTCTTCTCGTTCATGTTAAAAAGTGTTTTTTTCTTTTTTTTAATCATTGTTTTTCCTCTTCTTTTTCAACGACGGCACATGTACTGTTTCTTGCAGTGTTAATACAAGGAAATGTGTTCTTCTTTGCGTCAGTGAAGTGAGAGGCTGATAATTGAAACTGCTGCAATGATATTTTTGAAAAATATTTCTGTTATTGAAAAAGAGAAAAGAGGAAAAAACTTGCGCGAGTGCCACGTGTAGAAAGGAATATGGATTTGCAGAGAGAAAGAGAAAGGACAGGACTCACAGGAGAAAAGAAAAACACTTCTCGATTAATAGAAAAAAGAAAAATCATCGTAATATCAACGTAAGATATATGCTTGACCTAAAACAATTATCATCGATAAAGCACTCTTACGTTAACATTCATGCTAGCAATATGGAACCCCTTTAATTGTTAGGTCATTAAAACAAAATCAATAATCTAATAATTGACATAACTATATTCGTGGGCGTAAGTTATCGTTTTTTTTTTTTTTTTTTTTTTTTTTT
>JABSMT010052423.1:0-12594 GCA_018902335.1 Eumacrocentrus americanus
ATATTTATTATTATTTTTAATAAATTATCCCACTCGTCAATGTTTTTCATGATGATATCATTAGTCTCGTTCGTATGATTATTTCATGATTACGATTCTTTCAAATTCGCTGAATACATCAAAACGTTTATTTTATTTTATGTAGTTACTATAAGTTAATAATTTGTGTTCGTTTTTTTTTTCTGAAGACATAATGGCGGACCAGGTGCACCACGTGGATTCTCTAAGGCATTCTACCCAAGCGTGGCTCGTGGCTAGGAGTTCAAGAAAGTGTGTATATTTTTTATTTGGCTTTTCTTATGAATTTACTATTTTTTTCCTGATATGATGTGCCTTATTACCGCCCCAGTCTGATTTTTTCGTGACTGATTGGTTGATTTCTCTGAAATTATATAAACTTTCTCAACTAATTTTATTACGGTGTGCATAGTGCATTATATTAATTGAGTTTCTATTGGTATTCGTTGCAGAAATTCCCCTTCAACGACTGGATGATTAAATTTCGAGACTCAAATGGAACAATCAATGATTAAGGTATATATAACAAAAAAGGGATATTTGGGACTTTCGTTACTTTTTTCTCATATAAATGATGTGCCTTATTACCGCCCCAGTCTGAATAATTCGTGATTGATTGGTTTTCTTTTAATCTGAATGTTTTCCAAAAGTTTCCCAGCTAATGTTACTGTGTGCATACAACGTTGTATTAATTGAATCTTTATTAATATTGCAGAGCTCCTTCCTCATCGACAGGATGATTGATTTTCCACGAGCAAGTAGGAGAATCCATGATCTAGATATGTATAGATAAAGTTTATATAGTCTTGAGTAAATTATTTAAAGTGATGAGTACTACAAACGCTCCAGTCAATCAGAATGAATAGTGGCGACTCAGTTTGTTCTGAAGCCATTGATTGAAAACAAATTATTTACTCATGTTTCTTCAGATGCCTAACCATGTACTATTTGCTTCCAGAATGAATCTTCATGGTTAAATCTGCCACGAAGCTATCAACATGGATCGGAAGCGTTTTATGTAAGTAAAAATAAAACTTTCGAAAGCAACATTCTTTTCTGGTTTATATGATGAATTTATAGTTATCCCTGTCATACAATGTACGTGGTGAGAATTTCTATTCTGAAGCGCACTTACAAGAAAAATTTGTATTCCCTATATTGAATGATTTTGTCTAATTAACGCTTGAAATTTGTTGCAGATATCCTGGATTGGAGTTGAAGACGTTGGTAACCGATTCATAATTTAGAAATGGTAAATAACTTTTTTTAAAGATATATATTGAGGAAATTAATTTAAATCATCCACATGATGTCTTTTCAAGCATATGACTGATTACTCTTGATGTCACTAGGATCTGATGGATTATATTCACTTTATAATTATAAATACAAAATGAGTACGACCAAACCTTCATAAATTGACTATTCTTTGTTGCAGACAAATCGGGACTTTCCGCTGATAGTTGATGACGTTGACTAGAAATTGAATTTTATAAGGTAATATTCGAAGTTATTTCCAAATAAAAATAGAAAAAATTTTATATTTATGATGATTTAAACATATACGCTATTATGACTTACCAGTAAGCATGATTCGTTCTTGCCCTCACTGATTCTGTTAACTATTAAATTTATTTTTCTTGGATCTTTTTTCTTGTCTTACCAGAAACGTATATTTTTCTGTTACAGAATCATTTGAAGTACCGTAGAAGACCCAAATCATGAAATGGAAGCAGGAGTCACGGATCGATGTAAGTTTTCTATATAATAATGATTTTTTTCCCCTCTTTGAATTGAATGTGATGTTTTTCCGCTAATATACGCTATGACAAAGATGATTAAATTCATGCTACTGAGCATTTTTTCTCCATAACATAAATTTTAGAGGTCAAATAATAAAAATTAATTGTCCCTTGTTTATTTTTTGATTGTAGATGGTGCCTGGACCTGCCACCTTTGAAAAGGATAACGTTCAAGATTCAAAGAAATCCTTCACAATGCAAATTATTCAAGAATGTATTTGACTTTGTTATAAAAAGTATTCCAATTAGTCATGAATAAATTCAGCACAATATTTTCAATTATAAAAGGAATCACATTTATTTGAGTGTACATGTGTCGTACATGACATGACTGCAACGAGTCTGTGATTTTGTATGTCTAAAGGTCCATAGACCAGGCACTTGGGCGCATCAATTCAATTTTTTTTAGCATGAGACAGTAGAACTCTGCACAACAGGTGCTCCGGACGCGCTCATTATGTAATGACAACAGTGGCTTTTGGTGGGTGTGACAGCGAACAAGTCAGTGTTAGAATGTTCAAAAACGCGAGTAAGCGTTAATTTTTTATATAAAATAATTGTTATCCTATTATGTAAATCACGTAATTTGGTGTCGATAGTGAGCTTTGAAAGTAAATAAAGTCACAACGCAAGATTATAATCCGTTATCGGATTCAAATTTCTTTGATGAGTCTCATTGAGAACTTGTACGTAGCCCCATAGCTTCATTGCAGTTGAGCAGACACTTTGTATTTCTTCAACTTCTTCGAAGTCGAGATCATTCCGCCAGTGGAATGGTGCAGCTTTCGAATTACGAAATGTACTTGAGACACCACCAAGGTCACTTTTTGTGTGAGTTTCTAAAAAATTCTTGACGTTCCCGTGAAAATAAAGGCCATAGAATTCGTAAAGATCCTTGGTATGAGCAAATGGATCCAGCGATAGATCCTCATAACGTACAACTCTGAATACAAAAAAGTTATCATGTTAATTTAATTAATCATTTAAATAATAGCATTATTTATTTATGTACTTGAAATTTCGTGGATATTTCTGCTTCAATTGTATCGCAGACTCGTAGTCTGAGACCATATCAGCACAGACACGAGCAGGGTCAGAGCAGTCAGGACTATTGGGACACCAGTCTCGATGCTTTCGAGACTGTAGTAATCCTCGTGGATCTCTTACTAATAAAACCATGCGTACACCAAGACTGTAATAGAAGAATCTCAGTATTACTGATAAATTCAATAATTAAGTAATGATAATCGAGTCGTTACCTTTCATCCTCTAGGAGGACTTCAGCAACCCTTAATCTCAATCTTACTAGCTTCATGGATTGAAATGGATATATTCTGCAGAATTTTGATACAAATTGCGGATCCCAGCATATTTTTTTATGAGCCGTACACTGTCTCCACAAATGAGTATTATGATTAAAAACCCAAGGGTGATCCTTGCCGAAGTTTAAATACTTTTCTGAAAGGTATTGATCGTGTGAAATACATATATGAAATGGTCAATAGAACAATGTATTTTATAAAAACATTTTTTTTTTGTTTCTACTGTAATTCAGTGTACTTACTGAGTTTATAATATTCACAGTTAAATAATGCATAAATATTAGCAATCGCCGCCTGGGCGAGAGGAGGCCCTCTGACTTGCACGATACCAAAGTCCAGCAGTGGTTCGTAGTGATAAAAATTAGCAGGATGAGCATTTATAACATCACCCACGAAAGTACTACCGCTTCGCCAACTAGTGACAATAACACTTCTCATGGGTCGTCCACCTTTCTCAATTACTAAATCATCAAGGCTACTGACATTTATCCCATATTTTCCATTAGGATATTCGTAGTTTTCCATGTCTTTCTCAATGATTTGTCGTTGCTGATCAATTACTTCCTGAATTTCACGGGATATGAGACTGCTTTTGCCTGCAAAAACCTGTAAACAAGTTTGAAAATAAATTAAAAAATTCCTGAGTTAATTGGATACTAACATTAACATGCATTTATTCAGCACTAGTGATGAATGAATGTATAGCTCTATCTTATGCAGAAAATGATATAAACACTTACCATTAATGAGTCCTCATGCTTTGCAACCCTCGGTCTCATCTCCTCTTCCTAAATTCAAGGAATCAAGTGAAAATAAGCGTGAAAACTTGGCGATTTACTAAATGCATTCCTGAAGTACGGTGAATGGTGTTAATTTTCCATGATAATTAGCTATTTGTTTTGCTTTATCGCGGTTTAACTACGATGATGAAGGGGCCACAGGTATAATAGCAACTGAATTATGAAACTGTGTATTACAAAAAATAAGTGAGAGAGTGTAATGGAGATTGGTGAACGGCAGTCACGACGAAATAAGTGGTGCAAAAGTTTTGACTTTACCGTGTACCTATAGGCGTGTTTTCTGCAATTTTCTGAGTGATCTTAGACCATTCCCCACCACCGTGTATTTTTTTACTGACCGACAAGACCGGCTGCAATCGATTCTCGATATAGCTGCTGTATCGCTGATTGAATAGGAGGAAGAAGATGCAGAGAGATGTTAGGCCAACCAGACCGTAAAAGCTCAGCCTCTTTGACATTTTTGTACCTGGGAGAAGACATGAAATTAGAGGTAAAACTTGTTCAATCGAATACTGTAATAAACTTGACGTGTTATTCTTTTGTATTTAATTGGAAGAAAAAATGTAACTACTCTTGAAGAAAAAAACGTACAGATAAGTAAATTCATAATTTACACAGGATTCTCTTGACAAAATATTTTTCGGCAAAATACTGGGCTCTAGAGTAGGTAGTTTATGTTGCATTACCGGACACGTACTGCAAGTTTTGTTGTAAAATATCGTTTTCCGGTATATGCTTCTATTGTTTTTTATCTTTATTGTGCTCTTTCGGGATTTCTATCAATCACTATTCATAATACTATGTATATGAAATAAAAATTACAATGCGTTAAAATTCATTTTCTAGAGGAATAATTATGCTCACATGATATGAAATTTAACGACACTAAACTTCTATATGCCTCTAAGGCAGCGACGTTGAAATTCCAATATTCCATGTACAGACTAATCTAATCATGATTACTGAATTATGACTTTGGGCTGAAAAATTAATGTTGAAGGAATATTTATTTCATTGTTTATAACTTTTTTTAGATACTCTCAGTATTCACGGTACCAATTGCAGATATTTCTTCAACTTTGACCTTTATTCACCGGACTATCTTTTGACACCTCCAAAAGCAGAAAAGCAATGAAGTAGGTTCATGACAGAAATCAGAGGGAAAAAGACCTATTCGATATTTTATAAGCAGCATGCCTCACCGATGATCCTTTTTCGTGCCATTGTTTTGTCCCATAAGTATCTCCGGAAAGTGCAGCCTCCACTGACCCCTTTTTCTAATCATCAAATAGAATTGATGAGAGTCCAAAATACTTCAGACACGATAAAACCATGACCGACTTATCAATCTGAAGATCCATGGCTGGCGTAATAATTTTCGAGGATTCTGTACAACAATTGAGACAATTAACGGTGATATCAGTTTACTAGTAACATAATAAATATTTTGTATAATACAATTGTAGACAATAATTATACCTCGAAAATGGAGTAACTGTATTGTTATATTAGCTGCATCAAAAAATCGTCCTGATTCAGAGAATCAACCCCTCTATTATCGTCATGCTGCCACCCCTCACGACAGCAATCGATCCGACATGCTCAACAAATTTCTGCCTTCACAATTACATTCTTCTGAACACTAATTCATCCAACTAATCCAAAATTGGAGACAATGACGGACGGTGTGGACATCCTCGGGTGCGAATAATGGGGGATGCCATGAAGAGGAGCAAATGAGCAAGACGATTGCGTGACTGCAGTGGGTATCGTCCGCCAATGACTTGCCAACAATCGCCGTTACTGCGAGTTCGATAGGTCGATATTATTACAATTAAAACCATCAATTTACAAACCAATTCATTTTATTGTCTATAAGCCTCTAAGAAATATTTAAAATAACAGTACATTTTAATTTAAAAAAATATATAACCGCCAGCGATTTGAAAATGGAATGTTGATAAGGTAGAAATCTATTTCTTCAATGTCGTTTAAATCCCCTTCCCCGTGAGACACGATCGCCGCCAGGGAGTGGTGGATCTGACTCTTTCTCCTTTCTCATGTATAAGTATCACTCCGTGTCTCGTGTTTCATGGTGTTGCCATCAGACGCATCCTGTCCGAGTCCGCCACCATCCGCCACTGTCCGCGCCAACAGTGCAGTCGTCAGTCACGACGAATTGTCGTTGACCTCACATCAATTTTTGGGGTAGCCTCGTCTGTCACCGTGTGTGGAGATTCATCAGGTGCAATCAGGTGACAAGGCTGTCGCCGTGTACGAAATAAAATAGAAGATAAGGTATTATTGTCTCTTATTGACGATGTCTTGGGTCTTGTCATCAAAGGCAACTCTGGAAATTAATCTGAGAATTGGAAGGAGGGACCATTTTGCACTACTGCTGCAGCTGTAATGATTAACTCTAGCTAGTCTAAGCACGTGAGGTTGTATCAATTGTTGTGACCTTGGTGACGAGCTAGAGCCAGCCTTATCCGTGTCTCTCCAATAATCGTACACGTGGCTGAAAGTGAAATTCTCAACAAGGACGTGAGAGAGTTCTGGGAATTTCACTTCATGGTTCTCGTTTTATAAAAGAGAGAAGAAGGTCAGTGTCCAAAGTGGCATTGCGAAGCTGAGAACAAGAAGAACACATAGGTAGCATCAGGATCACTAGTAAGATCCGTCGGCAGACGTAGTCTATTGAATGCTAGAGCTACAGCGAGTCGCGTTGCTTCGGCGCTGTCAAGGGTGGTGCTGGTCTTGTCGTCACTGGTGGTTTTGACACCGGTTGTACATTGTAAGCCCCGCACTGCTGCATTGTCACGTGAAAAGTGGTGCACGAGAAGTAGTGAAACTAGATATTCAACTATAAATTCCGCGGTTAAAGGAACATGTACTGCTGATTGTGCCCTTGGAATAGGTAAATATACAATTCAATCAATTGTTTGTTGAATAACACTACAGCAATCATGAAAATTGACCCATAGAAATCAAGGATATGTCAACGCAATAGCAAATATAACATTTTCTAAAGCATCAGGGAAGTTTTTTTTTTTGGGAAATAACTAGTAAAAGGGAAATAAAGAGTCGGTGGACACGCAGACATCATATACATGCATGCAGATGATTCGAGCATATATATGTACCTATAGACTGTTAATAAGTTTACGTAGCCCATGAATACGCACGCTACATTTGATCAACGTCGACCTGGTGCATACACCACGCACATGCGCTCCTTGCTATTCACAATATCTATTTCTTTGACGTTGTCAAGAATAGAGCGTAAGCGAAAATGAACGGTTTCGTGTAAGCCCAATCCGACGGCACGAAAAGTTGTCAGAGCTAAACGTGATTCGAGTTATCTTCTTGCCATTTTACCACTATTGCGGGTCTATTTTTAGGCTCAACATCAGTTACCTACTTTACTTCTCTTTTGTATATATATGAATCAAATGACGAGGAAAGGCAGCATAGAATATCCCGTGGCTCTTGTTTGGCGCCGGACACTTGATGATGCCTTTTGTCTAGTCCCGAGACGATAGGCCTCTCAATGCTGAGAGGAGAGTCTTGACTCCTATCCAGGAAACTCTCAACCTCGTCTGAGATTCTCGAAAAGTCATCGTTGATTGAATGTAACTCATCGTTATTTACGAGGAGGAAGATATCGCAATGCATTTCACTACAATACGCGGAAGTTTTGCCTCTATTTATTTTTCTTCCTCTTCGAGTCACTACCTATAACATAAGCATAAGTCGGTCAAGGAAAATAATTTCAAGAGCAGAACGAAGACCATTCGTTAATGTTGATGAACGTATAAAGTTTCTATCATTGTAAAATAATTGTTCTATAGGTCGTGAATAGCTACACGGATAATAAATTATTTTTTCGATGATCGCTCAATAGTGTTTCACTTAAAATATAAAGAAAAAGCGATAAGAGACTTGGCCGTGCTATCGCTTCATAATGTATACAATCGTGACCGTCTTTTATACGATGAACGATAATCCGGTGCTACTTTAAATGCCGGTAGACAGAGACGGAGCAGTCTATCGTATCATTGGACACGAGGAAACCCGGTGAAAGCATTTTGCAGGAGTCTGCACAATCGCTCTCGCTTACTACTGCGATGTGTATAAGATATTTTTAGTTTAAATTCTTAGCGCATCACTGAAAATTAAATTGTATTGGCAATTTACTATGTTTTCGAGTTGTCGGCGACACTTAATAAACTGAAGTGGAACGATTTGTACACGTGGCATTAGTCTTTATTGCTTGAGGCGGTATATACAATAAATAATTTATCTAAAGAAAAAAAAAAAAGAGAAAGGTATCTGACTTGATAGCAATGATTCATGGACATCCTGAATACTTGTCTTACTCATCCTTAATAAGTGGAAAATTTGTAACTTTGTATACAGATACATACAACTTCTCAACGCTATAGGTATTATCAAGATATGCGTAGGCAATGACGATAAGATTAAATCGAATAACGTCAGTATTTATAGCCTTTGATAATTCAAAATTGACCTATTCTTTGGAATTTATGAAACGTGGCAATACGTTAGTCGGATTTTGTCAGTCACTCAGTGAAATACATCAGAGTGACTAGTCGTTTATACGTTCTCTTATCGAATTCGGTCAGTTGTGTCCACTTCCGTTCTTTTCTTCCTCTCCAATGCAAACCCAGGAATTCTCTTCATTCATTTTTTTTCCTCTGTATAGTTATTCTTATCTTAGGTATTGAATTTGTGATTAGACCTCAATTTCTTCATCTTTTTCTCTAGTATCTTGCTCAATGCTTTTCGTGGCGAAGTGATCATCATTGCCTCATCCAAATAGTCTTTTAAATTAATTCTCTACAACCGCAAGCCGCACTTTATGTAATCTTTAAACTTCAAAATTGTTTTCTTGCATATTTCCGTTTTCTGCTCCTCTTTCTTAAATTTATTTCAGTTTATGTCACCTGCGTTTTTAGTGACACGATAAATTAATAATTGCCAACAGCTGTGTTTATTTCCCCTTTCAAATCGCTCATAAATGTGAATACATGATCAATATAAGGCAGTCACTCAATACTTATATAGGTCATAATAAACTTATTAGAACTGTTCTCTATTCAATATCTAATGCTTATTGTTAATTGGTTTTCAGGGCTAGAAGATGAGCATCGCTCTAGTGCATTTTATACTCTTATAGTGAATAGGCAGAATAAAGATGATGAGCCGTCCCTAGCACTGTGAAAAGAAAAAAAGAATCAAGGAAATAGGAAAGAGATAACCCATAAAAAAAGGGGGAAATCAGTATGATAGCGCGACGTACTTGGGCCCTCCGGCTTTCTATCATTCTTAACGTGTGTGTCCTGCTTTATGTGTGTACCCATTTTGGCTCCTCTGGACCGTGGGTCGACGATGGCTCAAATAACTGGGATGGCCAGGTAGTATCACAAGTCCAAGAGATGGTCGGCGAGATTCAGGTGAATTCTAGTCAACGGACAACTGGAGCATTGTCCTTGTCAGTCTCAGAAGCGAAAGTCTCTGGTACTAAGGGCCAAACAAACGAGAGACCCATCGAGACAACCAAGAACACGGAGACTAAAGAGGCAAATAAGCTGGAGGCGCGAGGGCCTCCATCTCAACCTGGTCAAGAGGTGAGTCTTGATGGTCTAGGAAATGTTATCACGAGTAAATGGAAATCACTTATCACTTCCTAGTCCCTGGAATCCTCATCATCAAGTCCTTGAGAACTCTCATTATCCCCCAAAGAGGCAAGTTCTCCCTTTTAAAATGGCTGTTAGTAGAAGTTAGATTTCAAAGTGAGCTTCAATTTTTCAGAGTCCTCCCCTGGTTCAACCGTCAGTTGCGAAGACTCTCAAGGAGGCTATAAAATGCAATGATAAGTCTTTGGAACCTAGACGTGCCCAACGTGGTGACTATTGGGTTCTATACAACTATGTGCCAATGAACAATTCGGTGCACTGTTGGGAGAGTGTGACTTACACGACACACGCGGACTTTACATTCCTCGACAATCTACAGCCTCTGCTGGAGCGTTGGAAAGCACCGGTATCGATTGCTATGCATGCACCAGGCACCGACTTTCAGCCGACCATCGATTCAATCAAGTACTTAAGGAACTGTGGAAGTTCTCTTGTCTCTCAATTCGTCACCTTTCACATCTACTTCAGTACTAAGCATGTGCCCAAAGCGGTTAGTTGTGCCTTCATTATCACTCTCATGTCGTAAGTCGCTTGTATATGTTGCTATAATTGATCTTCTTGCGCTATAGGTGCAACCGAGCAAGGAAGTCATGGCCTCTAAGCCGTATAACTGCAGTCTTGGTCCCCCATGGGCCAATACGAATCTCACCAGCAAAATGTACAAAATTGAGAAGAAACTTCTCTATCCTGTCAATGTTGGTCGTAACATTGCACGTGAGACTGTCTTGACTCACTACGTTTTGCCGAGTGATATCGAGCTCTATCCTAATCCAGGTCTACCAGCCAAGTTTCTCGATATGATCAGGAGAAATGATCAGCCAGAATTGGTGAAGCCCAATCCCAAGGTGTTCGTCCTGCCAATCTTCGAGGTTGAGAAAAAGAGTCAGCCACCACAAAATAAAACTTATTTAGTGAAAATGCTGAAAAATGGAACAGCGATACTGTTTCATAAAAAGTTGTGCTCCTTCTGCCACAGTGTTCCAAAGGGCAAAGAGTGGCAGGAAGCTCCTGAGACAACTGATCTCCATGTGTTTCACGTCGGAAAAAGAACAGGCTCCTTTACTCACTGGGAGCCGATATATATTGGTACGAATAATGAGCCAATGTATGAAGAGAGACTCAGTTGGGAAGGTAAAAGTGACAAAATGACTCAAGGATATGCTCTTTGTGTGCTTGACTACGACTTTCTTATTTTGGATAATGGATTTCTCGTGCATCGGCCAGGCATTAAATCTTTTAAAAGAGATCCTTATAGACAGGCGTTGACTGAAAAAACAAACAAGCTCATTAAGAAAATAATAATGCCCGAGCTTAAGATTATGTATGGTACTCGAAATGGCTGTACTCTTTAATTCAATTCGGACTGACTGTGTAACAAAAATATATACATTGTCCGTCAGGAAAAAACCGTGATAAAAATAACCTTGCAGGTAATGTTCTTGTGTGCATCAAGAAGCCTCACATTTTCGCGATAGCGATCTTTAATTTTCTCTTTCTTCTTCGTATAATTATTACGACAATTAGTTATTGTATTACTGTTACTAAACATAAAAAGTAATTCGTGTATTTAAGACCACCCGTTCATACCCGATTGGATGATTAATGACGCCAATTAACATTTGTTTAAGTATATTGTCATTTATCGAGTGTTACGATGAGCGATAACACACCATCAAAGTATTACTGCATTCATTTTTTTACACAAACATCGTGTTCAATGGCCAAATTAGTACTTAAATGTGTATTCGCCAAAGACACTTTTGTGACGATATTCAATTGGGTATTGAATGTGTTTTTCTTCAAGTCATTGAAGATCGGCCTTCTTTTCGAATAAAACATTTCTTTTTATTTTTACGTTGAATGACCGAATATAAGTGACAAAAATTTTTAAATATTAATGAACAAATCGTGAGACATAAATCCTTATTGGCAGCTAAATAATAGTTGTCGCCAGATACTTAAAGGCATAATCGTTAGTTTGGAGGAAGACTTAAGATTGTACATAGTGTATACACAATGTGTGAACAATACGCCTTTATTGTTTTTAATGGGTGCTGTGCAATTGACTCGTGCTCCCGGATAACATATTCTGTGCCTTATAGCCTCTATCCTGTATGTCTAAAAAGGATGGCGCTTCCTCGTGCGCGGGAATATAAATGAATGGATCTGTAGGTGTGTCGTAGGCACGATAGATAGAGTGCCCCGCCCGATGCCAAGTTATATTTTTCAGTATTTGATAAGGGCAAATTCTGAACAAAACTTTTTTGGTGTCTTGTCGAACGAGAGCCAAAAAAGGCGGACAATCGTTTCTTCGCGATCAAATTTATTCTGATATCGCGAACGAGCGAGTAATAAAATAATGATGCGCGAAATGATCGCGTTTTGACCATACATTTATTTCATAAATAGATAATTACCTGTTATTGTGAGATTTTTGTCAATGCCGATCACACTGTCGATCTTGGTATAGGTACTATGAGCTGTCAACGGAACTATCAATGTAAATATTATGTGAACGTACGTATGTAATCAGAATATTCAAGTGTCAAAACTGGAATCTGTTTCATCGTGAAAATAAATGCACATTTTTGAGAATCAATCGTTGTAACATTAATTATAATGAATAATGACTACGAAATGTTGTTTAATACGATTTTATTTCATTAAAATATACACGTTTGAAAGTCGTAATCACACATTTAATCAAGTTTTTTCCGCTTCTAGTGGCCCCCACTTATATTTTCAGAATTTTATAATTTAACTGCAAATAAACAGTTTCATAAATTTTTCATTTACATATTTCAATTTTTTCATTAACAACGAATTAACTCGATGTCTCTCTTAAAAAATAGTTTCTTCGCTTTGCTATCGATTTACAAAGCGCACTGTCATAAGAGATATAGATTTTTATCTATATAGAGTTATATAAGTG
>JABSMT010052434.1:0-12592 GCA_018902335.1 Eumacrocentrus americanus
TTTTATTTTTAGGAATATCTCAAAAACCTTGGGAAATACGATAAAATCTTATAGAACCTTTTTTGTAGGGAATTAAATTCTCTACAAAAAAGGTACTTTGCATTTTTATCGTATCTCGCATAGTTTTCTAGATATAATCAATTTTGTAAATGATTTTTATGAAGAAGTTATCTCGACTTATCCTCTTTTACCGCTTCACTACTGAATTTTTATTCGCGGTAACGAAATTGATGTAAATTTGTTGCATCTCTTATATTGTTTCCGAGATAATATATAAATTTGGGGGGAATAGTGGTTACCGACTGAGTTAAAAATTTTCAAATGCAAATTGTTTGTGAATTTTGATATTATGATCCAACATTCCGATAGATCATGCAACATTTCATGACCAAAGCCATCCGATTTTGTTGTTTTTTGGTTATATTGAATGTTATCATATTTTGCATAGTTTTCATGATATGATACCTTTTTTTCGTGAGGAATTCTATATGTAAAATTATTGAGCTCTATGGTAACCTCTAGTTCTCTAAATTAATTCTGCGATGTTGTCACTTAGTCATCCATGCATGATACGATCTAGGAAAAAAAACGTGGAAGAGAAAAATAGAAAACTTTTGAAGAGTAAGAACAAAGAGTATGCACAGACGAGCGTCACCCACATTTCGCGTGAAAAAGAGCGAAGTCTCTCTTGCGCGACACGTTGCTGTCGTTTTTTTTTCGCTACTTTGTTATGCGGCTCGTGCGAAGAGGAACGAGGTGAGGCCAGAGGAGGAGGAGGAGGAGAAGGACGACAAGAAACAAGGAAAAATACTATTCTATTGTAGGAGAGGGAGGTGACAGAGACAGACTTGCCAACCTACATCGGGCACAATGACGTCGCATCGTACGTGCAATTGGAAAACACGCGGCGGGCATGTTGGCTCGAACAATGGAGATGGAGAAAAAAAACTGCAATGAATTCTATTCCAGTGAATGGTAAATCTTTCGATGCCATTGCATTGAAGAATCTCAAGGTTTTAACTTGGAAATTCCCAGAAGTAGCCCAAGATTTCTGAAGGATATATAGGCTTTAGCGCTCTTAAGACTTCAGTGTCATAAAGACATAAAAGTTTGTGAAAAGCGAAGCAGGTTCCGCCAAAATGAGGGAATTAGGATGATGAGCGGATTTCTCTTCTTCAAGAAGAACTATAGTTTAAGAATAAAGGATGAGAAAAAAAAATTATTTAATGATGAAAGAGAGATGCTGAATGGCAATTTCCGTCTTCGCCTCTACATTTTTGAAGAGCACTCACCTGAATATCGAAAACAATTTCAATTTGGAAAGTTTAAATACCGGGGAAGGGTATTTGAGGCTGAGTTATAGCCCTGATGTTTAAAGCCGCTATCCGAATGTACGCGAACGAGTAACGCTACCGGAAGAAGAAGAAGAAGAAGAAGTTGACTGAGAAAGGTGCGCGCGCGCGCAAGAGAGCATGAAAATTACAGTCAAGAGGTCTCGAACTTTGAAGGAAGGTATTTCGAATTTCCTTTTAATTTAAAATGTAAGGATCCTCACCAGCCGCAAGTCCCTACGTATCCAAACTCAAACTTCCGTGCGCGCATCACATCATCTTACCCTTTAGGAAACCCTTCAATTTTTCATCCTCCTCATGCAAAGTCATATCAACTTTGAACGGAAATGCTCTGAATATTGAAGCTTCTGCGGTGGATGTTTTTCCGGTTGAAACTTTTACAAGAAAGAGAGGGTGGAACGACCCTTGCAAAAGGAAAAAAAATTCCGAAGATAGGAAGTAGAAGTGCCCAACAATATTCCTCCAACTTTGATATAAAAAAAGGTAACATACAAACCAAACCTCCTCTACCTCCCTCCCTCTCTCTGTTGGATATCCCATACTGCCTCTGATGGTTTTGGGAAAATAGAATCTTTCAGAAAGTTACGGAAAAGTTTCTCCAAGCGTCGACGAATTTGGCCGGGCAGTGACGGCAAAAAGGACGGGTTTTTCTTCGCTCGCGACGTCGCGTCGCGTGGACGCAAAAGAAATTGGATTTGCGAGACTCGCACGTCGTCGTCGTCGTCGTCGTCGTCGTCTGTAACAGCAACAACGTACTGTTCCGACTCTACCTACGGCATATATCTGTGTATGGAACTCGCGTAGATCTTAAACAACGGAGGCTTCCCGCACACAAGTCGAAACTTACTCGCGGTATAAGTTTAGGGGATAAAGACGTCAAGAGGGATGGAGGGAGACACGGAAGGCCACTTGGGAAACTTTGTGCTGTTGGTGACGAGAACTTATTGTCGAGTGTAACACCCTACATCCGTATATAGATCCTGGCGAGTCTCAGAAAACGACAAACGTTCATTTGTACCTCAAATCAAAACACAACAATATGAAAGAAACTTGGGGTGAGATAGGCATAGTTTTTGTTTTAATTCAGATAAAGATATAAAAAAAATCCGAACAAATATGCTTTTCTTCTCAATATAAGGCTCCATCTACATAAATTATGTACAGTCTAGGAACTTAGCGATATTAAGGTGTTTCCCCTACAGCATTGTAATTTTTCCCCCGAATTTTTTTATTTTTGCTTTATAAAAGCAAAAAAGAAATATAACAAGAGATGCAAGAGTAATGAGAACGAGTGCAGAGCCGCAAAGCGGCTTGTGAAGTGGGTCCTTCTCCAGCCCCTTTTTTCATTTGCCTTCGTCAAACCCTTCTCGACTTTAAAGCATCACAATTAAATTTGAATGGCCGATAGAGCGAACGGGCTCTCGTCGCAGGCGTCTCAACAACCCCCTCTGTACAAACAATGAGTAGGTGAAAGCAGGGGATGGGTGGCGCGTGACACATGCACGGATACATATTATTCATATACATATGTACATAGTTAGGTACTGTGTGCAGCAGTAAAATCATCCCCAGTACAGTTCGTTTTTGTCCCGACTTTCTACTGATGCGTATATGCGTTCATCCCTCTTTCACGTGCACTTTTAATAAAAGACTATGAATTCAATTACGACACTCTCGACGCGTTGTTGCGTATGTTTATACATGCTCCCCCGCCGGGCAATATTGAACAATGTAATATAGGGACAGTGACAGAGCACTCTCGAGTATCGTTAAATTTTTACCGACGAATATTCGACAGCGAGAGTAAAAGTATTATTAAAAACAAGGCAATGTCCATTATGGATTCGAGAAAAAAAATTTTTTGAGAGAAAGAAAATACTGATAAATGATAAAAGCTCAAATTGTTTATCTCAATATGTATCCGTTTACAAAAAAGTTTTTGGAAAAAAAAGCAAATCTGTAAACTAATTTTTATTTTCAGGCGAAATAAATGATATCCTCTGGAATTGTTACCGAGAGCAATTGACTGTCGTTAGCCATGTGACATCTACTGGAAGGTAGCCATTTGGAAAATGGCGATTTCGTTGTTATAGCCCCTTAATTAACTGAGCTTTAGGAGAGGGGTGTAAGCCCCGTTATCTCGACCTCTCGCGATGGCTCATGGATGAACTGAGTATATACTTGATCGAGTCGAGGATTTGACTCGTGTCACACAGAGTATGTGTATACCCTTGAGTCTCTACATATACCTCTTTATATATATACGAAAGAGGGTGGTTTAATTCCGGCCCTGCAAAATTACGAAGATAAAATCCTAAAAAAATCGCACGAATAATGCAGCAAAATTTTCGTCAACTCGAAACTTTTAAGATATATCTATAAAGATGGGAAATGAAAGGAAAAAAAGAACGAAAATGCTGACGCTGAGACATCCTTTGAATTCTAATGCTTCAGGGACTTCTCTGTTTCGCTCCATTAGACGTTGGTCCAGCCCCCCGGAAAATGTTACGACGATATTTCCAAGCATCAACATCTCTTAGGTATATCCAGAAAGCAACAGAGTATCCAGACCAAAGAAGATGCAGAGGAAGAAGAAAAGAATTGAGAAAAAGTTTGTGAAGTCGAGTGCATTAATTTCCATAATTCATAAGGAAGAGAGAGAGAGAGAGAGAGAAAGGGCACGAGTATACCAATGAGAAGGCGTACGAAACGTCGAGAAGAAATAGAAGAAAATGGCTAATCAGGAATACCGCCCACTCGTGAGTCTGCTTATACGATGTAATTCGCTTCATCTACAATTGTCTCATCGACTGTAAAACGCCGCGGAACTTCCTACTTCTACATATACTGCCCCCACCACCACCACTATACAGTCGCCATCTTCACTAAATTTCTGCACAATCCATAACCTCACCATTTTCCATGTACGACTATACACTGTCCCGTTCTACTTGACTACACTCGCGACAACTATATCGTCTAATTTATTTCACTCGAGTGCCTCATAAATTTTCGTCGTGAAATCTTCCTCAAGACGTGTTCAAATTTACAGTCGTTATACAGCGTATATATATATATATATATATCCAACAACGACGGATGGTCCCGCGGATGATCGAAGATATGAGAGCTTTAAAACGGGGCCGAATGTCGTGGAGAATAATGGAAGTGAACGGAAAATTTTCAAACGTCAAATTTTCCCTCATCCCTATAAATATTCGTGAGCACATTCCTACCTTGTCATCCTTCGCCCATTCTAGGGCTATAAAGCTGTATAGTGAAGAGAGGGGTAAGACGTCCGGAAGATATTAGCCCGATTATATATCCTCCGATCCACAATTTTCTGAATCACTCGGCATCACGCGCACCATTAAGGATCGTGTCGTCTCCTCTAGCTCTATATACCTTTCCTCTAACGATTATCGACTTCCCCAGAATTCCTCATCTATATCTGTTTCCTCTCTCTCTCGCTCTTTCATCTCCCATCGATCCTCTTGCACTAGAGCCCACTTGAAAGGCACTTAACGTATAGTTATTGACATATATTAAATGCTCGTAAAAGCAGAATAAAACTAGTATAATTTAGACGGCAGAAAGTGTCAAAAAAGAAAACCAGAATATATTTTGAAAAACCACTTAATAATGATCGTTTTTAGGGAAAGGGGGACAAAGGGATGGAGTTGGAAGATGAATCCCGAGAAGGGATTTCTATGTACATCTATATATCCGCACGAGCGCAGGGATTGTTAGAAGTAAAAAAACGGTAATTAAATCACCGAGAAATCCCGTGGAATAATTAATTGGGTGGCTCCTAAAGTATCCTGAGCGCGTCCGCGGAGCGCGTAACGTCGTTAGTCAGCTCTTCTCCGGCTTCTTCGGTAGTACAGTGAGTGGGAGAGCGCGGGGGAGTGATCTCCGGGAATAGTAAAGCCATTCTTGAAGCTCCGACGAGCACGCAAAACCACCGTGGCTTTTCGACGAAGCAGGAAGGGCAAACGGAAGACCGAGCCAAGAATACCGACGAATTAAGGGTGTGATAAGAAAAAGGATCAAGTAGTGTCAAAAGTAATAAGCAATGGTCCTGATCTTTATATTCAGTACTGTTCTATAGAAAGATTTAAAGAAATAGAAAAAAATTTTTCACGCATATTTTGCTTACAATCGCCCAGTTATGCGTATTCGTTAGACTTGGAGAGATCCGAGAGTTGAGGGTTACACAGTAACCAGTATGTAAAGCTGACGGTGAAAGCGAAGGGGGTTGGGATGGCAACGACAAACGGTCCACTGTGCGTGACAGAGAGTGCACTGTGCAGTTCGATCGGTCATGCAGCCTGGCTCATGCACTTGTCTCTCATTCCCTCACTCTCTCTCTCATATATTCTACTATCCCTGTCTCTCTTACCCGCAGTGAGATACACGATGGTATAGGTATACAAGAGAGCCAAGGCAGGGAGAAAATGAGAGGCGAGAGGACAAAGGGGAGGACGCGACTGCGGACGGGATTGATGATGACACAGGGATGACGGGGTCGTGGGTCCAATGGTTCAGCTGCTCTGCTATTTGCGATGACGCAGTGCGGTGAGTCGCGAGTTTGAATTCACGACGCATGAGATGCTCAGTAGCACTGCGTCAGGCCAATGGATGAAGTATGATCTGTCAATATCGAATAAGGGAGACTATTCGATTGTTGATCAGCCTCTTCATTAAAATCCAATTGCTTGTCTGCATTAATAAGCTGCATCGATAAAACGAGAAGAATGAAAGTCACCCTTGATGTAGTATATGCGTGGATGATGGTCTAACCTTCCCTCGTAATTTACCATACACTGTGATGATGACACTCACCTGTAACAGAAGAACAAAAACCAAAAACTTTAGTCAAGAAATATATCTTTTTGTTATTTCATAAAATATATAGACACATATACACTTTCTGGCCGATTTTATTGACATCATTGGATTTAATGGTGGATCGACGAGAGAAGATAGCGGGAGGAGGTTTGATGGTATCGAGACTAGCGGGATGGAAAGAAAGGAGAAAAGTCGTATTCGTATTTTCCTTGGGCTCCTGAGAGAGACCCTATCAGCAAGAGCTTCCACAAGGCCATACGGGATTCAAACTCGACGCTAACTTTCTCGCGAACTTCCGTTACGACCCTGCGAATACGTTGGTGGTGGTATGGCAATGGGGAGAGGAAGAGGGGTAGAAGGGGAAGAAACTCTCTCGCCACTTGGTTGGTACACCCTCTCGATTCACCCTACAACCAATTCACGACTCGTGTGTCTCCACGAGTAACAACCATCTTCTACCTACTCTCTCTCTCTCTTTCTCTCTGTTTGTCTCTCACAGTGTTGCAACCCCTTGGCACGGATTTCTCTCGGCCACGGTTGTAACTCGACTCTTTATCACGCTCGCGAAACGCGTCCTCGTGCAGATTCAGCGAGACAAGACGACACGAGAGCCATTCCGACGGGCGCTATATTGCTCCTCCAGACGCAATAACGTCTCCATCAAAGTAAGGGGTTACAAAATGTCCCATCAAAACATGCTTCGAGGCAATAAAAAAATTCTTATGTTATAATACACGTTGTATTGATCCATACAATGCTTGCTTTTACAATAGTACTATATAGATATTGTAAGTAAAAAATATTGTAAGTATACGAAAGAAACGTTATGTTTCACATCGTTCAAAAGAATTCAACGAGACGAAAATTGATTCCTGATGAAAATTTGAAGTTGGGAAGCGTCGATGAAACCATGATTGGAATCTTCAGTCTGCGAGACACCTCTCATTGTCAGAGATGTCTCAAACAGGAACTCCAAGCCGACGAAGAGAGCTTTGTTTCGTGTAGACCTTTCCCTCCCTCATTTCGTCAATACAGACGGAGGGAGGCATTCTCAGTGCAACAATACGTTCGTCGAGCCGATGCCTTCGACGACTGAAGACGTAGATATATTCCGCGTGTCTAGTCAGGCGTCGTTCAATTGCGACTCGAATTCATTGGATATCTTCCATGCATCCTTATAGCCAGTGTTGAGTTCGTCCGCAAAATTTCATCCATTTATTTATGGATTTTGTTGTGTTTATTGACGTGAATTTTCAAGAGAGAGCACAGTCGTTTCGCCGAACAAACACGTCGGAACATCGAGAGCTGATGAAAATCCATGGATATTTTTGCACTGTGAAGCCATTCTATTTTGTGGATGTACGGTGTGCAATACGTATTGCTGAAATGGAGCCCACAAATGGCCCTGACGATTCCAGGGAATCGAGAACTTGAATAACGACAGGACAAAAAATGCATCCATGATACGCCAACACGTAGAGGGAAACTTTTTTATGATCCCATTTCTTCATCCCCATGTTCGAGAAAAAAAAAATTCCACGTTTATGGATTGACATTTTTGCTTCTTTATTTTAGGTCTTTTAGTATTCCTAACGTGTGTGTCTTATGTGAATTTTATATCTACTATAGAGGAGATAAAATTCTCTACAATATTGCAAATTAAGAATTTTGTAGAGGGAATTTAATTTCGTGCAAAAAAGAAATACTTTGATTAAATTATTTACCAGTAATATTTGGTATCTTTCCACTCATATTCAAACTATGATGTGATGTTAATTGAATAAAGCTGATATATTTCAGTTTACGATGAGAGATGTTTAACTCATCTGGACTCGACACGATTCAATTTAAATCTCACATTCGATAACACTATTGACAGAATATTGTGGAAAATGCAAATAGATAGAAAATGACAAACTGCATTTCCATTTAGGAAATAACATGCTTCACTTGCATCGTTGCAATTCCATCGAATGTATAAGCTAATTCATAGTTAGTTATTATAAACCAGGAGCTCTTTAATTTAAAATCGCTGCAATGCATATCTGTGTGTATAGCATATAGATAATGCTCCTTACGATTTGCATAAAACGAATCGTATAATCGCCCTGTACCGAAACTCTTTGCCAGATTATACACCAGTCGAGGGTGCAAAAACGTTGATAAAAAAGACAAAGAGGGATATCTATACCTACATACATATATAGAGAGAATATATGTATGGATGGTGGAACGAAAGGGTCAATGAGATTATAATACCAGTGGGGGGTTATATTCCCGGTCGATTAAAGCCTCGCTAATTTCACCCTTTCCCCCATTTCACATGCTCGTACGTTCAAATTTCGTAAATGGGACCGGTGCGCTAAAAGCGATTAAGGCCTCACTAATTTCGTATATCGAATCTTCATTCTTTTTGTCAAAACCTAGACACCCTAAAAACCGATAATGTAAATTAAAGGTCCATTTAATGCTTCATATTTGCATTTTAATTGCTTTTTAATATCATGTTAAATTTATTTAAAAAGGGCAATTCCAAAAGAAAAAACAGATATTATCATAGTAACAAAAAAAAGTAACATCTCTTTTCAATTTGTCTCTCTGACTTATTTCAATTTCCTTGCATTATATTCATTCCCTTTATTTTATTTCCGCATCTTCTCATCAATAAAGGCAATCTCACCAGCGTTGCTTTATGCATGTTTCTCTTCTGTGGTAATATTACTGGCGAACATAATAAGAAGATTCGTTCCATCTCGTATTTCCTCGGGGGCACAAACGACTTGGTTATAAGTCTCACAGAACTGAAGAAAGTCTATGCGAGAGGGATTTCAAACCATATAGATATGTATATAAAGATACTATGTATAATAATATATGAATGTATCTGTATGTCTTTTGCGCTCTTGTCTTCGCAAATATCGTCCTCGTTACCCCTCACTACCCACGATTACTTTTGCTCGATGGCTCTCGCAAGCCTGCACACTCGTTGATATTCCCGCGCAGCCCTTATACTATAAGTCGCGAAAAAGATAGTGGCGGGACTTGGAATATTTATTTCACATGTATCATCCTGAATGTGAGTGGAGTATGGGACGAAAAACCGATGACACAAGCCCGACGACTATCGGTAGTATGGTTAATGGGCCATGAGGAAATAAGAGAGAGGGAATAACTCATTCACATACAATGTATCCAAGGGTGTAAGGGTATCTGTCACCCTTATATATAACGTCACCCTTAATAATGTTATTTCGATAAACGCGCGCCCCCTACACTCCTCTCCAGCTCCAATGAATCGATTTTATTGCTTGTGACCCTCAAAACGAGGAACTAACATTAGCCATTAACCATCCTCTGTCATTCCTTTTTTTTGATCAAAAAGAAAATGATAAGGGATATAGTGATTACCGACTGAGTTATCGACATTCAAAAGCAAAATTCTGGCGAAATCGGCGAAAAATTATCCCCCCCCCTCCCCCGGGAAAGATGAAAACGCGTCTTTTGCATGAGGGGTTGAAGAAAAAAAAGTCTTTTGAAGTGTGAGCAACACGAGAGTAGGGAATGAAGGGAGCCAAGTCCAACAGGTAGGTTTAAGCGGCTCTGATAATACCAGAAGGTCTTTGACGGACACCTTGAAGGGTAGTGGTAGCCCAACAATACACAAAGAGCAAACCCAACCCCTTCCTAGCTACTGCGTCGCGCAACGACCTTCGTCTCATGGCCATGTGCCCAGGGTGACTCGTTCGCGTCGTATCATCTACTCTGAAGATTCTCACTTCGACATTTCATCCCCGATGAAACTGTGTTATTGGTGTGGGTGTGTCCATGCGACTACACCAACCTCTTTCGAGACACCATAGGGGCGGGTATATAGGTGCACCAGCGTTATATTTGCCACTCCGAATATAAAGTAGCCATAGCAGGACGCACTATCAAACCCCCTTCAGAAGTCAAGCGCAATGTGCCCACACAGGCGAAAGAGACAGGGTGCTTTTCCACCCCCTTCCTATACACTTCTCTTCTTCTTCCTGGTCTTCTTCGTCGCCATCTCTCGGTGGCAGTAGCTCTCCTTGGACTTTCGAGACGTACAAAAATACGAAGACCCCATCGATGCTTGTTTACTCAGCTGCCGGAAGCCAACTCCTACTCTCTTTCTCCACTGCGTCCGCGTTGCGGTTTTCCTTCACTCCTGCATTTTGTATTTTGCACTTCCGACTCCTCGAGATCGGAACGAATTCGATTGGCATTCAGGCGAGTCTTTGAAAACACACTTGAGACGTGGCACCAGAGAAATTGAGCCTCTGAGACGAGGAATAATACAGAAAGAGGTCCTTGGGATTTTCGTGAATGTATGTATTTCTTTTTATTTCTTTTTTTGGTATTTTCCTTTCGCTTCGTCAATAGACACTACGTCGCAAATTCCAGTAGTCAACTTGGCTGGAATCCCGTCGAACCGGAGGGACGAATCAAAGCCGTATATCCTTGGGCCCAAGGAGAAAGGATCTCAGCACGTGCGCGAATATAACAGAGAGGAAGTGAGACCATCAGACATACTATATATAGTGTATACGTTTCAGCTTTACGATAGTCGATGTATAGAGAATGAGAAAGAGGAGAACAAGTTGCCTCCTACGAGAGAGGTAAGAGAGAACCGGTTTCATTGAACCACGCACACACATCATTTAAAAATTCTCCAACCGTCGTTTCAAAGCTTTTTTTAGAATTTTTCTTTCTTTTTTTCCATTTTTTTGTGTTCGAAAATATTCTACGGACACGTGTTGCATAATACTGGGTAAAGACGGACGATAAATGAAAGATTTAGTACCCTAGTGTAGAGAATTCTGCAAGATATAACGCTACTTTATCATTTTTATTGGAATTTTTCGTAACTCACATATAGTTTTCAAGACTCCGATTTTCGAAAGCAAAAATTTAATAGATGCAATTTATACATATCTGTCTGAACTTTTCATGAATTGGTTAAATCAGTGAATTGAAGGGCTTAAAAATATTAAAAATGCAACAAAAAAAATTACAGATTTGTTTACCGACATTGAAATTTTTATCGACTTGGACAAAAAAAAACCAAACACGCCGTCGGGAATCATCTTCTCAATATTTCATCCAAATCTTGGATTTTAACAATCAAAATTCAGCAGTGAAGCGGTAAAAGGAGATAACTGAAAAATTATGAAAAATTTTAGACCAATTTCATTTTTATAAATATCTCGAAAACTTTGAGAGATACGGAAAAATGTTATTGAACCTTTTTTGTAGGAAATTAAATTCTCTACAAAAAAGGTCTGTTGTATTTTTGCCGTATTTCATATATTCTTCGAGTTATAATCCTTTTACCGCTTCACTACAGAATATACTAATAAAATTTTGCTTTTAAAAACCGATAACTTTTTGGTCGGTAACATAATCTGTTACAAGCATTTCTATAGGCAACACAATGCAAACATCACATGGTTATTTTCCAAAGTACATCAGATGAATTCTCTACTACATAACGATAAACTTCACGAGTACTTCAACTTGGAGTTGTCCCCGAAGGGAAACATCAAGTGGACAATCGAGTAATAGTCTGGGCACTCTGTTCCGTTCTGCTTCCGTCCTCGTTGCATCAGCTGATGAATTTAAACAACTTTGCCTATAGTTGTACATGTATAGGTATATAAGCATATATAATGCCATTGTACCGGCTGCATAGGGAGTTGTCGAGGACCCTTTCTCAAGACTTAGACTTTCTCTGAGCGAGAGTGTGTCTCCCTCCAGAAAGGGATTGCACGATGGAGTCGAGGACCGCAGGCACGTCCGTCCGTTAATTAAGTTAACGACCGCTAAAGTAGTCGCGGAATGACACTGGAGTGTGTGGCTTGATGGAAGACGCGAGTATGAGTATGTGTGTGCGAGAGTGTAAAGTCGAGTGACATAGAGGCGAATGCTAGAGGGACAGACAGACTGCTGTATGGTTGCAGGTCGTCCCACGCGCTCATGTTACACCAACAGCAGCATCACATGTACGAACGGCTAAACTCAATGCGAGTTATTTATAGGCAGTGATTAGATATATACTGGCCGAGTATGACGGTACCAACGCGTCACATCATCGTCCTCTTCATCAGTTAATTTTTTTATTCGCATTTTTTTTTTCTTGTTCATTGTAATATTTCCACCATTGGTTCAAGGTCTTTATGAAGTCACGATGGACCTTGAACACAGTATGATTAGTGGCCATGATGATTATCAATTAAAATATTTTACAAAATTAGTTATATCTCGAAAACTATAGGAAATACGACAAAAATACAAGAAACCTTTTTTGTAGAGAATTCAATTTCCTACAAAAAAGGTTCAATAACATTTTCTCATATCTCTCAACGTTC
>JABSMT010052445.1:0-12580 GCA_018902335.1 Eumacrocentrus americanus
TTTTTTTTTTTTTTAAAAAAAAAAAAAGCCAACTGACCACGTAAAAGTGAAGAAACCGAGAGACAGTTTATACAGCTGATGAGTTTAAAGATACAATTGTGTTAATGCTGAAAAGTTTCTTTGGTTCATTTGCTAGGATTGAAGAACCAATTTTATAATATTATTATGTATCAATTCGGGACGACGTATATAAAAAAAGAACAATAATCATTATTGGACGTCAACATGACACATAAAGCCATCTGTATAAACGGAAAAAAACCCCAATCGTCCCATCGTCAAAAATAATGTTCACTAAATTATCATCATTTTTTTTTAAATCTTTTTTTCCCTCCCATTTTTGTTATTTTTTTCACTCAATTAAAATGCAGAATAAATTCTTTTTTTTTTAGACTTCACATTGACGACGACAAAACGTCAACTGAAAATTATACATACTTCTTGTTTTTCTTCGTTTTTTTTTTCTTTTTTTCTTTTCAATCTAAACTGTACGTTTATATTGCTAATATTATTCGCACTGTGTGACTTGGACGAGGAGTCTCGCAGGATTTTTAGTTACCTGAGGTAAACTCGTTTATCGTCTTGGCAGAAGTTGATTTAACACATTCAAAAGCATGCGTCACGCTTCATCACCGTACACAATCGCCTGGGGCACGATGAGTGAAAGTCTTCTTGCGTTTTGGCGCTTGAACCCTTGTGCCTGGACTATGACTTCCCCCATTGTTGTTGTTATTATTACTGATAATGTTATTGTTGCTGTTTCCATTATTCTTGCCTTTATTTTGACCAAGCGAGTTGTTGTTTATCCCCCGCGGATAAATACCCCGTGAGCTGTGTTGGTGATTGACTGAAATCACAACAGAAAAAACAAAACTCGAATAAATGTAAAGACACTGAACGAACATGTTTGAAAGTAATAATTCAGCAGTGAAGCGATAAAAGGAGATAAGTCGAAAATTTATCGAGAAATTTATAAATTCTATTTTTCGAATTATCTTGAGAACTATGAGAGATACGATAAAAGGTGATTAAACCTTTTTTGTAGGAAATTAAATTCTCTACAAAAAAGGTCATTTGCATTTTTGTCGTATCTCACATAGTTCTTGAGATATAATCGATTTTGTGAAAGATTATAATGAAAGTGTTATCTCGAGTTATCTCCTTTGACCGCTTCACTACTGAATTTTGCTTTAAGAGAGATGATTTACCATGCGCATTTGGCTTGTACGGTTTCTTCCATTGAGGATGTTGATTCTGCTGGGTGTTGTACGCATTCCTGTCCTTGTTCCTGTCTTCACCCTTGTTCCCTGTGTTCGGCGAGTTGCCACGACTGGATTCCGAGTCCTAGAAACAGTTAACATTAAACAATTAAGAATCAGAATGTATTCATTCATTCAATCATTGCTATCTATCGTTAATTGATCGCACATAATTACCGTGTCACTGGCAGGAGCAGACATGGTGGAAGCATCAGAGCCCGTTGAGCTTGATAATGAGTCTAATTCCGCAAGTGTGAGGGGAAAGGTTTCCTTGATCCATTTTCGATACTCAATCACTTCATCAGTCACTCGAATTATTCGACCGAGTATACTGTATTGAGTAAATATTTTTTTTGTTTAATCCCTCATGATTGATGACGACATATTTGGTATTTTTACTCTCGACATGACGATTTTCCCTCACCTGACTTTGCTAGCGTCGTTCACGAGGACATTTAGGGGACACACAGCTTGGGTGAGTGCGTGGTAAGCCCAATCAAATGCATCTTTCACGTAGAGAGCACCGTAACTACTGCGGCCGATGTCGTTGCCTGGCGTCAGAGGATCCTCGATGCAGAGCAGTGATGGTCGGTGTCCATCAATCATATCTCTTTGAACCTGTACATTTTTGTTTGACATATTAATCAACACGAATAGAAGCAAATACATTCATCAAAACAATAATTGCTAGATGATTATAATGATTTATTTTTTTCTCGACTTTTAATTTATATTTGTTTTACTGTGTAAGCATTACCTCCTCTTTAGATATGTAAGTACCACCTTCCTTTACTCTAATTCCAGTCTTAACGTAATTGAACTTCCTACCATATAACTCTAAGAATTCAATAAGTAAAACCCCCAGATTAGGATTACCACAGTGAGCATTTTGTCTAGGATGTAACTGAAACGAAAAGAAAATTATGTATTAACGTATAGAGCACTTTCTTGAGATATGAGGGCTGAAGAAAAAGGAGATTGTTGAAGGAAGGGCAAAACACACCTGCAAAAAACTGATAGTCATAAGAATTAAACTATATGATGAGATCCCACCAGTAAAAACTTCATTGAGGTCTCGTTGCAATAAAAATTGCTTGAGTACCATAACGAGTTTATCAAGAACAGGAAACTGTCGCTTGTAATCCTTTATTAATTCCGCTGACTTGACCCCATTATTCATGTTAAAACTGATGTCAACTTTAATGTCAGTTTCCTTATCAGTTAATTTGACTATTGGGACACTGGCCTTGTCCAGGACTTTGATTGACGACGAATCAGCGACATTTTGATCCAACAAAGCACTTTCTAGAGTGCGTAATGGAAGATTTGTCCATCTGCCAATCACCACCAGGTCGATGTCGCTGTAGAATCAAAAGATTTGTAATAACATCAACAACAACAACATAATAGAGAAATGAATAACCACCATAACATTACTGAGATATCGTTAGTATACCTGGTAGGCAAATAGAGCCCAGTACGAAAGCTTCCAAACACTTCGACCTTCGAGTCAGGCCAAAGATCATAAATAATCTGTTCGATTCTCCTGATTACTCGTACTCTCAAATTGTGTTCTTCATTCGAGGGGCCCATGTATCTACAGAAATCCTCAATCTCCTCGTGGAGTCTGTGTGAACAGAGAAGCATATACATCCCATAAGAACCACCATCATCATCATTATCATCATAATAAGTCGGAATCGACTGAAACAAAAAGCCTGCAGATCCTGGAAAATTAATAGAACATGACTACATGACATAAGGACGAAAAAGGCGAAATTCTCCCTGTGTCCTGTAAATTCTCACGTGCATCAGGATTATTCCTAACCTCTCCAGAAGCGCCCCCACACGGCTCTCGGCACATTCTCTAAATATATTCAAGGTTGGCAGAGTCTGGCAGAGCCCAAGTAAAAAAAAAACGAAGTACATAGCAGAACAATAAACTTGGATATGAACAAAAAAATAGAAATCTCATTTATACCTGAATTAATACAGAGAAATAGGCTTGAAACGTACCCAATAACACCCTTGGAATACTGTTTGTTGGGCACACGCCAAGGACAACCGCCGTGCTCGCCGATTAGCGTGTCATGGTTGTAATTCATTCCATAAGTCCTTGCACGATTGTCGTTTTTCCTGCGCGATGGATTGTAATAGCTATTACAGGTATTGTGTTGGGGCCGGTGATTCATCGTGATCCTGTCGCTGTTAATGGTGTTGTCGACAAGGGATATATAGTCCGGTGCGCTTTTGCTCGTGGCCATGGCCTGCGTTGGACCAACACTGTTACTAGCAGTAGTAGTAACACCAACACCACCTCCACCACTGCCACCACCAACGGCACAACCAATTCCGCCGTTATTGTCGTGCTTGAGCGTCAATATATCGAGGCCTTTCTCCGCCTCCCAAATGTGTAGCCACAAGTCTTTAGCGGGGCCGAACTGCTCCGGTTGATACCAACCGATAGTCGGATCCATTAAACGCCACCGTTCGTCGGGCCACTTGTGTCCCGAGCGCTACAACGACCCGCCGACCTTGTCTGACAATTCAATCGACACAACCAGAACCTATTCTAATTGATTAATTCACGTTTATTCACGTTGACAACGATGATTATCGAGAGTTCGCAATTCGACGTCCCTTGCCCGTGACGAGAGAAACCCATGCATACAGGTTGCACCCGTGGATATTCGATTCGCGATAGATGTCGCGCATGAACTTATCAAGGGGAGAGAGGAGAGAGTAGAGCAATCTAGAATTTTTCCTCAACCGCGAAGCAAATAATTGAGGTTAGATAGGACGCGCGCGCGAGGAATTTGAATTTCGCGCGGTTTCTTATCGATTGGCGGACAAACGGGTTTTTGAGGTTAGCTTCAGTCGGCATGGTAGAGCAGAGAGGAGGAACGGGGTTTTTTTTTGAGTAAAGGATGATCTTATTGATGGTTTAGTCTATGGATATTCATTAAGGATCGGCACACAGCTGCAAGGAGAGAAAAGTTCTTCGCACATTTACGTTTATCTGCAAAATGGCTTCGTTGTGCAGGCAAGCGATTTTCCAAGTGTGCCGCCGCCCAGTTTTGCTCTCCACAGTGAGATGCAAAGGCTGTAAGTAATTGAAGCTCGGGTTTTGTTGTTTTATGTCGACAATCACGACAATTGTGTCTCTCTGGACGTATAAATGACATTATGTAATTCGCAGTCAATGGCCAATTTGGCTGGTACTTTTGGGCGATACTTGGGATTATTGCGTCGCCCTTTTGTCTCTATGTGGGCATTCGTAGTGATTTAGGGTGATGGGGATTTAATTAAAATGTCTTGATTAATTGCAGCAATCCCCGACGCCATGGAATTGGCCACTGGTCCGGAGAAGGCGGAACTTCTTGCATATCAATCTGGCAATGATGTGAGTGTTCACATAAAATCTATGATTATTGATCATTGGGGCCTTGTTAATATGTTTTTGTGACAGAGAATAACTTTTTTGTATAGGATCCCTTTTGGATGAAAGGTCAGAAACGTGGTCCAGGCACTAAGGAAGAACCGAATCTAGTACCAAGCATGTGCGACAGCCGTATTATCGGTTGTATTTGCGAGGAGGACTCTACTAGTGTTGTCTGGATGTGGGTCCACGAGGGGCAACCACGTCGCTGTGATTGTGGACACTGGTTCAAACTTGTTAGGAAACCTGCTCTTGAAGTACATCCATTGAAGTAAAGAAAAGGAAGATACATTGGCATAAGCTAGTCGATTGTTTGCAGTTACTTAGACATTAATCTTATATTATATAAATGGTTGAGACTGGATTTATTTGCGAATTGTCTGAATTATATCCTTATCACACACCTGTAGTAGCTGACAAATGGAAAGAAATCGATACACAACAGTTGAGCACCACCACCAGAGTAACAAACAGTTGTTTGTCTCTTTTTCTTTTGGCATAAAATGGAAAGTAAATGAGACATCATTGCCAAAAAGTTATTATTATTACACTGTAAATAAACTCGTCTTGAGATTTAAGTGAATAAATAAACGTCAATCTCTTAAAGTAATTGACAGAGGTATTATTTGATGTAAAATTCTACTGGAAAAGAATTATTTCATTAACTTTATTCATTACTTTGACTTTGCCGTCATTATTCTTCAACGATAGCGTTAAAAAATAACACATTATGTGTGCTATACAAGTATAAAATGTCTTTACATTGTCCCCTTTTATCCGAAATTAAAACGAAATAACAAAAGAAAAGAAATAAGATTGTCGAGCACAATAACAACAAACATACAATTTTTACAGACAATTAATTGTGATCCTGAGATTGATTTGGCCCTGAAGAATACAATGGTTACTCCAAAACTATATGATTCATACAATCAAAATCTTCCCCATAGAACTTTAGATTAATCTTTAGTTGATTTAAGCGCTGCGGATTCAAGAACTTCGGAATGTTTTACATTATCAAAACTCTCCTCCAGGACTGTATTCTTCTCGAAACTTGGCTGAGACTGAATAGCATCGGGTTTCTTCTTCAATTGGCCAACAATTGTAATATAGTTTGATGGTACAAGACCAACATTAATGCTGTCTGTTGCTTTAGACCAACCAGGCAAATTTTTCGGCTGTAACGACTGTGGAGCAAGAAATATTTTTTGTCCAGCTTTTAAGCTCAATTCTTCAGGTGAAGCTGCAATGAAATCATAGCCAGCTGTGGCAGAGTACACAGCCTCATTTAATTTAAACCACTCTTTTGGATCATTCTGGTTCTGTTGGACTTGCTGAACATTCTGGACGAGTTTGTGAATTAAATAGGGAATAGCAACCAAGAGACCAAGGAACATGAGAATAGGCCATGTCGTTGGGCCCGTTTTCTCGCCATTCACCACCTCTAAAACCGTCTTTTTCCACAGCTCTTCATTGTTCGGATCGTCTCCAGACAATCCTAATTTGTACATTATTTTCTTGTACAACCATTTGATGAATCTGATTAGTGCAAATGTGCTCAATAATTGGCCAAACATTGACCTAACTCTTCCAACATTCTCTGCAACACTGAGAATGGCACGAAATGAACTAGACATTGCAAAGAATGTCGACTCAAGCATCATCGTAATGGAGGAAAAGGTATGGACGATTGATCCTATAGATTGGAATGCTGGCCTACTGCTTTCTTCAGCGAATTGAACGAATCTATTCTCTACATCTCCACTCGGACCTCCAAATTGTCCATAGCTTGAGCCATACGGATATGAATTGTATCCACCATAAGATCCATATCTTCCGTAACTCCAATTGTTCGAGCCAAATCCATTATAACCACCATATCCACCCATGTAATTAGGTCTGTAGCCTCCATAGGATTGGTTGTAGCTGTTCATTGCAGGCCTAGGAGGCAATGGTGGTGGTTGAAGAGCGTTTGTGCCTGGTCCATAGACTCCTCCACTGAAAATAAACCAACAATAATGAGTCATTTTGCTTCAAAACTTATGAATACTTCGAATTTTCGGGTTGTATACCTTGGTAAAATACCTGGCCCTTGTTTAAATTGATTAAACGTCGACATACTTGGTCTCTGTTGATTCATATTCGATGCTTTAACTCTCTAATTGTCCACCTACATACGCAAATACGACAAATATGCGTCAGAATCAGCAGATAATTGGAGAGAAGTAGAAAAATGAAAATTACAAATCAAGCTTGTTGTTCGTTCAAAGGTCGTTGAATACCCACACAGCTAACGAACTCCATCCAGATGAAGCCAACCCTTTTTTACCAATTTAAACATGTTTATATTCAAAAAAATTCAACAAATACAACCTAACCTATTCATCTATGTATTCAACGACTATTTTAATGTTCCAAACCCTCCGGAATATTAATTAAATCAATTAATTATTTCCGTAAGGCCTATAGGACTCACAAATACTCTCATTAGCTTTATTATTATTGGTGGAGAGAATGTTTTGAAGATTTGTAAAGGCGCATTCAAAATGGCGCGCGCGCACCCGCCATTTTAAATAAATCCAACCAATCTCTGTAACGGGCCGCGAAGAGTCGTCGACTGGGCTTTTCTTTATCGTCTCTCGCGAACGACGCATAAAAATAAATACAACTTCGCTTGTCAATCGTCGAGAGACGATATATAGACGCGTCTGAGCTCCGTGCGCGCGTTTTCCCAGTGAACTCGCTCTCGCTCGCTCCTCTTCGATTATTCCTTCACAGCGAGATAATTCATTGGCATCCGGATCTATTTTATTGTCGATACTTGTTGTCGAGCATAATAAAACATACAGAGATAGTACGTAAACACGTTTACAACAACGTCACTCTGTAATCGCACTCGGCGGTTGGAAGGGTGCATCTTGAATCACTTAGACACCGGTCCAATAAATTCCTCTCGAGCCCGAGGTAATCATCGTGAGTAATCTCTTACATCAGCACATTACATTGTTGGCTTTACGTGTGTCATTTATTTTGAACAAAGAACATATACGAGACATGCACACATACAGGATGTGAATTGTCTTTTCATACTTGACATTCTTTTCATGTGTAGCAACACACGAGTTCACTATATTTTCTATTTTCAGTGCATACGGCTGGCTAAAAATAAATTAACTTGTCTAATAATCTATTGATTTGGTCCTAGTTGACTGTGGAATTTTATTAAATGATTTGTGTTCTCATGTTTCGTTTCTCTGCATCGTTATTCACTCGAGTTGGCCAAGTCAATCATGTATATATGTGTATATTAATTTACGACATAAACAATGTAATAACAGAGAAATAATGTATTTTCACAGATAACAAAAGCATAATGGAGGGAGGTGGAGGTGTATTAACTGCTGAACGTAGCCCAGCTCGTGCTAATTTGCACGTGGCTTTCACAGAGAAAGGGGAAGTCAAAGAGAGACGTGAGAAGTTTCTCACAGCCAAGTATGGTTCACACCAAATGTCCCTCATTAGGAAGAGGCTTGCTGTTGAAATGTGGCTGTTCGATGAGCTCCAGAAGCTCTATGAATCAGTTGTAAGTCTATTGAATGCTTATGTGTAATATATAGCTTTTTAAAAGCTGATGTATGTAGTGAGATGTTTATATGTAATTCAATTGTTTACAGAGTGACAATGGAAAGAGTCGAGAAGTTGAAGTTGATATTGATGAGCTGTTAGACATGGACAGTGATGATCACAGACGATCATATCTGCAGGAACTGCTGGTAGATGCCAAGAAGCCCCATGACGTGAAGGTATAGTATCTAATTGTTTAGAATGTTTTATTTATAATCTTAAGGCATTCGAATGCGTTTAATGCAATGAATTATTTGCAGAAATTCATCAATGACTTGCTGGAGAAGGCAAAAACACTCTGAAGAGTATGTACCTGCCATGAACTAGATGTACTGATACGCAACATCGCGGAATTTGCTCACTCTCGTAATGCGACAGTGACTAATGTCAAGTCTTCAGTGAGTTTTAATTGTTATTGCATGAAAATCACTATTAATTGGAGAGAGGAAATTGATCAGAGCTCACAACAGAGGAGCAAAACTCCGACTAGATACACGAGACGCGTATATTTAAATATTTATCGACCCATCATTTATTTTTCTTTTTTATTCACACACGAATGGGAGTCTATTCATTTATGAGAAAAACAATGCCCACGAAGTTCCTTCAATATTTTCCCATTTAATTTATATGTTTTTTTTTTTCTTGTCAAAATACTCCAATTGGGAAAGTAGGAAAGCGACGCCATCCATAACAGTAATCGCGTGGCAAGGAATCGTATAATAATGGTACAAAGCAAAAAAAAATTTTTAAAAAAGAAAGAAAGTCCGAGCAATAGATTTTTTTAAATTTCCATATTTGTATGATTGAAGCACATACAATGCTTCAAAGTGTGGCTTTTTTGTGCACAAAAACGGGACAAATGAATGAGATAAAATAGAAATAAAACAAATAATGTATACAGTTTATATATTATACTAGCGTCAGTAGAATGGAGGCACGTGGCACGTTTTTTTATTTAGTTTTGCATCACGAGAAAATTACTCAGGCAAATGTCGATCAAGTGCCAAATAGGTGTTACATTAGACAAAAAAAAACGTAAATAATGGTAGAAATAGAACAAATATACTCGTATAGTTGCGTCTAAAGTGTCTCCCAAGTTCTGGCAGTCTTAAAAAAAAAAGAATCTTCGTTCTCGTGTTTTGTGTCGCTAGAATTGTTCAATCAGTGTGGCATTCGATGGAGACAGAGAGAGATAATCGCAGTAGTCTGGCACTTAGCTCAAATCAAGTGATCCAATCTCTCACGTTGGCCTTAAGCATCATTTTGACGTTTAACAAAACCATCAACGGATCTCTGCATTTTTTATTTTACTTTAGTATTTCCTTGTTTTTTTTTCTTTTGCATTTTTTTCTGCTATCAACCTTTGGAATACGACACTGCCTACTGTTCATACAAGCAAAAAAAATGTTCATTTACTCTCCACCGACGAAAACAAGAATAACATGTATACGTAGATTTAATCGCTTTGTAGATACATATCTTTTAATTATCTCACTGCATATCCTCATTGGGCAAACGTAAATCGTAGATATGATAACGATTGGATAATTATTTCCAGTTCAAGGAATTTTATTCCTTGAACAAACAAAAAATGTGAATCGAATTCTTCGTGCAGGAAAAATAGAGAGAAGATTAGTTGAAAATTATTCAAAATTTTTATTTCAAGGCGGAGACATAATTCTGATCATTTTTACCATGATTAGCTTGAAAGATTATCATTAATTGTTTTTTAGATGAAACTTTTTTTATTGTTAATTCTCGAAAAATTTCGTACATTTCGTAGAATTGAATTATCAACTTTTTGAAGCATTTTTTTTTATCTTCTGGCAAATATACTACAATGATAAGATCTGCCTTTAATTTTTCTATTTATGACTACATATTGTTTTGCGTTGCTTTTTTTTTGTCATAAGTACTTAAAATTACCGCAGGCTTAAATGAATTTTTCGATAATAAAAAGATATTATTCACAACACAATCTTGAGAGAATACAGAGAAGGCAAGAAATTCGTAAAAGAAGTCATATCAAAGTCCAATGCACCGAATAATTACAATAAACGACGTGTAACATCACTCAGGCAGAAAAATTAAATAACGATAACAAATAAATGACGACGATGATAAAATAAGCACAGATTAATTCCAGGTCTGAGAAAAAAGTATTAAAAATCAATGAAGATTAAAATATTAACATTAAGCATCATAGTTGTCGACTGTGGAAAGCTGTCTTCTATACATGTAGGTATAAGTCACGAGTGTGACTTATCATCTTCATTTTACAGTTGTCTAACTAATGTATAACAATTGTCAATAGTTGGCTAGCTGTCTCTCGTCTAGATAAATTGGCTCGACGATATATGGTAGACATTGTCACCGACTTTCTAAGTAATAACTTAATCGTAGTAAGATGAAGCTTGTCATGATGAACCAGCTGGCTGGGATCGATGCTAATACTCGGTATCTTTCATCTGCAACACACAAACGATCGCATTCAACGTCACGTACACAACTACAAATAATAATAAAAGAATCCAACTAATCTATTCAAAGAAACAATTGGAAGACCTCAAAGACTTGTACTCTTTCTAAATAATAAATCATGCACAAGAAAGCAAAGAATCATTGATTTTTTTCGAATTTATCATTAAGATATTTTATAATAAATAGATAATGGAACAGGAACAGCATGGTATTATTTATTAATCACCATCAATAATAAATGAAAAAAGATAAATAGAATAAAGCTATTGACTAGTAGGGTTTGAATGTAAAAATAGCGACTATTTATAATAGAAAACTATGATAAAGTGGGACGATCTCGTGCATATTCGTCTTCAATTATACTTGGTAGTATTGGATCCTCATAATGAGCTTTTTGTTTAATTTTACCTGTCATTTGGCCGGACATTTTCACTGCTGCCCAACCTAAACTTCTTTGAACAGTCATTTTCCATTTTTTATACCTTGCATCTCTCTCTGAAATTAAAATAAAGCTCGAGTCAATTTACACATTAAAATTCAAGAAACAGATAATTAATTTTAATTGAAATCACCTTCTGGTGTCGTTGTAGGTAAAAAGGTGTCTGCTGGAACGGTTTCGGTCTCTTCACCATCAAGTTCCCAGACTTCGATTCCTTCGGCTTGTCCAGCAGCCATTGCAGCACCCAAGGTCGTAATGTCTGGCATCGTTGATCGAACTAAACAAATAATTAAATAATTATTTTGCGCAATCATTCTAGTCACATTACACAGTAATAATTAAATATCTATGCAACTAATTCTTCGTTTAAATAAATTTAAAAAATGTGTACTTACACACTGGTATACCACTGAGATCTGCTTGAAGTTGCATAAGTAAATTATTCGTCGACATTTTTCCATCTGCATGGAGCTTAGTCAAAGGGAAACCGCAGTCTTTGTACATGGCTTCAATGATATCTCTGGTCTGGAAGCACACAGCTTCGAGGGATGCTCGAATGATGTGCTGCTTGGTGGTAAATGCCGTGAGACCACAGATAATCCTTAACAAGAAAAGAAATTTGGTTTGAATACTCCACGACAAACGATTTTGAAACATTAAAAAATCTACCCTCTAGCATCCTTCCTCCAGTATGGAGCATAGAGACCAGTAAACGCTGGTACAAAGTAAACATCTCCAGTACTGAAAACGGATTGAGCCAAATGTTCACTCTCGTGAACGTCTTTGATCAGTTTCATGTTGTCACGTAACCACTTGATAGCTGCTCCTGCAACAGCTATAGAACCTTCAAGGGCATAGATCGCAGGACTATTTGGTCCCATTTTGTATGCCACAGTTGTGACTAGACCGTGCGATGAATAGACTCTCTGCGAATAAAAGTATTGGAGCATTATTTATCAAAATCCAGGCATTCTCTAATTTTCTTTTGGCAATCAATCAAATTCATACTGTGGTTCCAGTGTTGCATAGAAGAAAACATCCACTTCTATATGTATTCTTTGCCATTCCTTGTTTCAAGCAATTTTGGCCCACTAGCGCTGCTTGCTGATTGCCCAAAATCTATAAAAAAAATTGAGCAAGATTAATAATTCTGTCGTTAAGCGGTAAAAGAAGATAAGTCAATGAAAAAGTTCCATTGAAACCATTCATAAACTTGATTATAGCTCGAAAATTATGCGAGATACGATAAAATCTTATCAAGCCTTTTTTGTAGAGAATTTAATTTTCTATAAAAAAAGGTCCGATAACATTTTATCGTATCTCTTACAGTTTCAG
>JABSMT010052456.1:0-12575 GCA_018902335.1 Eumacrocentrus americanus
AGTTCGTATATAATTTGTCAGTTCTTTATTTATTGAAGGAGTGTACGATTTTTATAATTTTATAATTGAAATTTGTCGATTTACTATAGTATAGTCAGTATACGAAACTATAACCGCTGCAAGACATCCTTAAAGCGTCTGCGCCTATACATACAGACCGACCGTATGTATTCTCATTAAAATACCCAGCTATTTAATTTGTCCTATCACTCCCACATACGTGTAAACTTTCTCTGGCATAGACAAATGTGTGACGCGATAGTAGAAATGGTACGCGTGTGTGGCGACGTTGATTGTAGTACGCACACAATAAAGAGTCAAAGGCAATATTTTTGGACTTACTTGGTGGGACAACGTTGAATAATAGACATTTAAAGCCACTGAATTGCGTCTCGGCAATGAGACTTTGATGGTCGTGACTTTTTTTATCAGCATTGCTTTATTATCATTGTTGTTGGTATTTTAGATTTAATTTTGTCTTTTTAAACTGCGAATGATTACATTTGATGTTAGATCTTTATCGATTGCTTGTGAAAAGAAAGCTTATCATAAAACAATAATATATTATTTAGTTGGATATCAATGTTCTAAGACATAATATTATTGAAGGACACATACATAGTGAAATGATCTTGTGGACCTTTAATAAAGATTGATTTCGAACTTTATTTATGCAGTCGTTGAATTTTTATATATATGTATATATATTTGTGTGTGAATGGAACATGTTGATTTTTATTATTAAAGGTAACTTCGGAGACAACATGAGAAGTCTGGTTGGATTTGCGTTGGAAATTGTCTCTGAATGAGATGGCAACCATTGGAAGGACTGAGGGAGAATGTTGATGAAAAGATGAGATTCTCTGCAGTACAAGAGGATGGATATGGGGTAGGATTGGGCCACGACAGACTTCCTAATAATAATAATAATGTAGATTATAGCATGATGGCTGCCACTGGTGAAATTGAACCAGTTGGTGAACATGTTGCTGATGAGAGCTCAATGATCTACAACCTTCCACTACTTTTTGCTAATGGCTATCCCACATCACTGGATAAAATCTCATTGGTAATTGAATTAATCATCTATCTATTTTAGTAGTTGAAGCAGGAGAAATCATTATTGCAATTGAAACATGAATTTGTTTGTTCACAGCCACAGTTAGAACGATTCATAACGTTTATGGTGCAGTGCTCCTCTGGCCATGACACTGCTCAGATTATCAGTAAACCAGCATGGTGGCCAAAGGACGTTCTATTTTCGAATCCTTTTGTACGGCCACAGAGAGTCGGTGACGTAAGTATCTATTTGTCATGTTCCAGAACTGTCTCATTGAGGCAATTTAGATTAGAACAATTAAGTACAAAGCACTATACCATTATGCTGTATTAAAGGTACTCAGAAGTCCCTGATGTCTGATCTATCGCGTCGACAAAATGGCCGTTATCAGAAATATAGTATAGAATATTAGAGATTAAAAGCTACGGCAATGTTTAATTCTTTGAAGGAATTAATTCACTGCAGATACCAGAGACTTTCATGATTAAATTCCTACAGCTCGAACACAGACTACTATCCGTTCATAAGACAGAACGTTCATACGATATTGTAACTAATTTTTTGTTTTATAGAACTGGATGAGGAATTTGAAGAAAATAGTATTTAGTTGTTACACGTATCACAAAAGCGAATATTTATTACGTTTCTGCTCGTATTTGGCACAATATCCACGAGACAAGATTTACTATGTCAACAACTGGGACTCGACGACCAGTCTTTATCACAAAAGCACTGGAAAATTGCTGGCGACCTTTCGCAATGAGAATATGGTTCGATATAAACTTGAGTTGTTTTTCTATTTATCATTCACACTTATTCCTGCTTGATGTCGTAATAAAACTACTCTTATCTTTATTTGTAGGAATATGACAAAGTCGCTGAGAGTCCAAGGAAATCGTTGCTACACAAAAGCAATGTTAATGCAAACTCAACAACCAAACGTAAAAAAGCACAACAGAGGAATTGTAGAAAGTCACCGTCGTCATTGGTTTTTATTCAGCCACAAACGGAAGAGATTTATTTATGTGACAATTGTGATGCTGAATTTGGAGATCTCCAGCAGATGAAGGTAGCTAAACACGTCGACGTGATCTTCCAACCATTGAAATTTATATTATAAATAAACCCTTTTTATCTATATCAATGTGACTAACTCCGGCAGGACCATGAAAAGACATGTGGCGAAACAATACAGAGTACCGTCTCACGACCTATAACTCCCTGTGAATCTGTGATCGAACCTGTATCAAGCCAGAAACAATTCCTAGAGTATTTCAAATTACTAACGATTGATGAGCCGCCGAAATCAATGCCCACGATAGACCGAGACATAACCATCGAAGTAGAGCCTACTAGGTCATCACGACGCGTTAGAACGTCTGTGAATCTTACTCGTTGCCCTACGATTCCATTTTCGTCGCCTGCTGGCCTTGCTATGGCAAAAAAGTCCAAGGGAATGACTGAAGCCACACAGCAGGAACGATTGGACAGGATAGAGAGGCATGTAAGTGCACCACCTCTTAAAAAACTCAGCAGGCCTAAATGGCTTGACAGAGTCCCACAGTACAATAGGTGGACTATTTCCTATAAGCCCAATAAGGAAAATACCACACAGGACAATTATGTGCACCAATATACCTTTGGTGCACGTAAACATAAATCTCGTAAGTCTTTAAAAAACTTATTAATATTTCATTTTAAACTACTCATTAAATTCTGTCTACATTTTTTTATATTTTATTTTTGTCGTTCGATTATTGGTAATTATTTCGTACAATAGATGAGTTATTTTGTGTTATCATTGATGTTCTAGCACTGAGTATACGATCACAATTGCTTTATGTTGCTTGTCGACCGTGCCATGTTCGTCTAGAACGACTCACAGACGAAAAATTAAATGATTTGAAGCTCCATCCCTGGAAATATCGTCCCCCAGTGCGAAAAATCACGCCGAAGAATAGACCTCGCACGTCAACAAAGATACGCCAAGCTCCTATGGCTGGAATTAAACGTAATGCTACTAATAGTTCAGAGGAGTCATGTCCCGTCAAAGAAATGACGGTCCCGAATGGAAATTTGCAAAATGAAGAAACACCGAATTTCCGTTCACGACCACTACAAGATGTACTAATTCCACCGCGAACTGAGCAGTCCAAGACAATTGTCCTAGTCGATCTGTGTTCCTCTGATGAAGAAGACGATTCACATGGTCCTGCACGGTCCGATGAGAATCGAGATCCTTTGTCTGCGTCTGGCAATGGACTACGAAGTAATTACTTTAAAACCCCCACATTTCAGCCAACAAAGTTTTGGTCCAATAGCCTCGGATTCCCCCCTGAGCCGATAAACAATGATTGGCTACGCGATAATGTCCTCACTATTGACAATGATAGATGCAGCAGCAACAAACGTCTCAGCAATGGTGTTTTAGACGCGTGTAACAAATCTTTTCCACCGATTTTGAAGCCCACACCGTGAATAGATGAACACAAATGTCTTAGGACTAGTTGAATTAGTTGGATTTTTGTTTTGAAACAAACGTTAAACTTGAGTATTTTTATATGTGATCAATTTTGTTGGATGTATCAACAGAATTGGTACATCAAATGAATTAACTGTGGCATTGATGCATCAGAATGGGATATTACCTATCAAAAACAAAAAAAAACGAAGAAAATATAGACTGTTTCATTTATTAGTTTATACGTATATTTTCAATTAAGGTATTTTTTATGTTCCAATAATTCTTTTGCATCGTAATCAAATTATCATCAACCAAGATGCGTGAATAAGCTCACGAGACATAACAGAGCAACAAAGTTTCATCAAATCAAAGATAATCACTGAACATGTCTTTGAGTCACAAGTCTTATATCAATTTATATTCATTGTACTTTAAACGAATGTACATATAAAAAAAAAAGAAAAATATCCATTATTACAACACACTTGTTTAGATTTTTTATTTTATACAGCCGCAAATTGTAATAGCATTATTATTGCAATAGTTATTTAAATGTTTTATAGTATATAGAGTATATGCTCGTAAATGTGAATGATCAACTATATGAGAAGAGATGAAATACATTAGTAACATTGTCTTTTACATAATAATAGTAATGGAGTAATTATTTGTCGTATAATTCAAATAAATATGTCCGTTACCCTATTAAAATCATTGTTAATTATCTTCTAGAATAAATCTTTGTACATATACGATGTATGTATATATATAAGCGACATATATACGTATATACATATACATGTCGCTTATGTTTACAAATATTTATATATATAAACAATGTCTCAGTCGATATGTCAGTCTCCCGCCACGTTTAAAAATGTTCCAAGAAACTCCGTGTGTAGCAGCACTAACCTCAACTTTTTTAAATAAATAAATCATCTAAACCCACATACAATGCAAAAATTAAATTCTTACGTCTTATAACCCAACAACAACAATAAGTAACCATACAAAAGAACGTTTGAGTACAAAATAATCCAAAAAAACATGAAAATATTTTCAAATAATTCAAAAAGCGCGCCATTTAAATCCCTTGAATAATTTTGCGCGCCGCCGCTGTGTGCAGCGCACACACACGATTCTACGAGTACTTCCGCTTCCGTTATCGACCCCCCCGGTCATCCCTCCCCACTCTTTTTTCGACTCATCGTTCTCGATGCACGAACGGCACACAACGTAAGCGCGAGAGAAAGAGGTGCGGTGTTGCGTGATTGCGAGTTGTCTGCGAGAGTTCGAGCGTGTGTGTTTGTTATGTTGTACGAAGAAAATTGTTGAACAAATCAAGTCCTCGACGTTTACAAAAAACGATAGCGAGGGCCAGCGAGAAAGAGAGAGAGAACGAGTGCAAGAGAGAGAGAGAGAGAGAGAGAGAACAAACGAACGAGCGAGAGTGCGAAAGAGAAAGAGCGAGGAAGAGAGGAAAGAACGTAGGACGCTTCGTAAACTGATTGGGATTACTACACTACTGTGGCCGGGGGAAAAATGTCATCGTACATCCAGGTTGCTGAGGATGAGGGCGAGGAGCCGATAGAGCTGCCAACTGAGGATGACTCTACACTCTTGTTGACGACCCTCGCCGCCCAATTTCCCGGTACCTGCGGCCTCAAATACCGCAATCCCGAGTCTCGAACGATGCGGGGCGTGCGTCTCGTCGATGGTCGACTTCATCCGCCAGAGAATGGCTGGGGCAAAGCCGTCTATTTCTGCGTATTTCCAAAAGGTATACAACGTCTAGACCCGACTGAGACTCGCGAGACATTTCTACAGTCGTGCGAGCAAACGAAAACATCCTTATCACCATGTATTATGTACCTATGTACCACGCTTGCAACAATAATTGTTAACTCGGGTAATTTATTTACCCCGAGAGACACATAGATACATTATGTGTGATGAATTATGCTAACTAATTTGTTCTTTTTTTTTTTGATAAGATACATTGATACTGTGGATTTCATTCACTAATGATGTACATAGGAACAATGTTTGCTTTGATCCCCATTTACACTACGACTTTTGTCAAAGATCAATGATTTATGACACAGGGCATTTCATGGAATTGGAAATTGAAAAATGCAGTTCGAATTTCACTTTGTAACATTGCATGACTTGTATGCCCATTTACATGCTGCATAGTCCTCTTACTTTCACTATGCTCCACGTAGACAGTCTGTTGTATGTAATTATCAATGGGTTGAAAGTGTTTTGACTGATACTGAAGGTCTTAATTGATTTTTAATAGTATCTACTTACTGATTGTTATATTTAGTAAAATCAATTAAACCGAAACGTTTTCTGTTTGGCAAAATATTAAATAGCATAGAGGGATAGAAATGTAATAAATTTAATAAACTTACCTTGTTGTGTTACAGAAAACAAACGTAAATCCGATGACAATTTGGAGAATTCCACGGCAAAGACTAAGAGAATGGAAACAAAATTACGATGCACCGATCTTATTGTACTTGGATTACCGTGGAAAACGACTGAGCAAAATTTACGTGAATACTTTGAGACATTTGGCGAGGTCTTGATGGCACAGGTGAGTTAATTCTGCAAAGTAATCATTAATTATAGAAACTGAATCAACAGGCCCACATGTTTTAAATTTAATTGAAACAATCATATCTTGTCTGACGAAATAATTAACAATTTTACTTTATCTACACAGGTGAAGAAAGACGCAAAATCCGGTCAGAGCAAAGGATTTGGATTTATTCGATTTGGCAGTTATGAATCCCAACTACGATGTCTCGCTCAGCGACACATGATCGATGGACGATGGTGCGATGTCAAAGTTCCCAATAGCAAGGTAAGCATGTAAGACATAATGCTCTATTTATTCTCTATAACTATTCTTCACTGGGATATCATTAAAGTGATTAAAGTAAGAGAATTCAATATTATGTGATCGATAAATATGTACGAGATTCAGATTGTTCTTTTCATTGCATTTACGAGTGAGAAAAACCTTTGATTCGCTATAAATTTTGCAAAAACAAAACATTTCAATAATGAAATCTAATTTGAAAAAAATTGTTATTGTCTACTCTGAAAAGCCATGAAATAAATCAAGGACGATCAGCGTCTCAAGGAGTGATTTGGAATTATTTTATGTATTGCGTGAGAACGTGTATGGTATAAATAGATGAATGCGATGGGAGAGATGAAAGAACAAAAAAAAAGCGACAATGATGTAAAGAGCGAGAGCGTACATGAGTGTGTTTGTAAAATCGAGTGTATGGCGAGGAGTTGATGCATCAGAGTGAGAAATTTGTTCGATCATTTCGCTTGTGAATGAATCTCCCGTTTATTTATTCGAAATTGTTGAGCTTGCAAGCGAATTCGCGAAACCACTATATAGTATTTTTCGTGTCGCGGTATGTGAGAATGGGTGACCCCAATTTCTAGTGAACTCTCGTCATCTGTATATATGATTGTATACGCCAAACAAAAACGTATCCCTTCAACACACAAGTTTGTCACGCAATTGTCGGAAATCGGACGCGGTTTATTCCACGGTATAATTATTTTTAAATTTTTTATTTGTCCAATATTGAGAGAGAAAATATTTACAAAGGAATATATAAATAGAGATGTTTGCATGCCTATAATTATCATTGTGTGCTCTTCTTCATCACAATTTAATTATTGTAAAGTGAGAGAATGCGTATGAAGGAGAACTATTACTTCATGTACTCGTGTCATTTTTTATTTGTGTTTCTATTATTATCATTATTTTAATATTTTTCCCCCCCTTCGTCAATGCTTTGTATCCTCTTTCGAATGTGTGTTTTACTTACTTATATTAAAATGATAAAATATTTCGGTGCCGTGAAGAAAAAAAGACTCTTTTCACAGTGAAGTAAAACCTCCAGAAGAGACTAAAGCTATTCCGCGTCAATAGTTTTCTCAATTCGTGTGAAAATTCACTGCGTCAATCCAAGTGTGCCTAGAATATGGTCGATTTGCATTTGACTAAGTCAATTCGTATTTATCTACCGCGCTTTTCACTCAAACTCTATCTCTCTCTCATCTAAACTTTCCAGACAAGCCAAACAAAATTTCGGGCACCAAAATCCACAAATTGCTTTACTGACTGACAGAGCAAGAGAACGAGAGAGTGTGTGGTATGTACGTATGATGTACGACTGCCTGTATGAGAGTCTTGTGTGTGCATCTATGTGTATTCAAATACATAAACCAAATGTTTAGAGTAGATCTCTACGAGTCTAAAGTCTCATAGAGATCTAGCTCAAAAACACTCTCTTTACATACTCGTGGTTGTGTCTTTTTTAAACATTAAAACAAAAAAAGAAACGTATAACAAACAAAAAAATACAGTAAATCAAAAAGTCATTGTCGAGGGATGGTGTGTCTGGTTACAGAATATTGATGGCATTATGTTGGCCCGTCAGTTTGATACTGGTAAGCACAGTGAGTGTTACCGTCCTATTCCGGTTCACACGCCAAGTAGCCGGCGTCTCCCAGTGGCCAAACAGTATATGAATGCAAACTCAGATACTGCGACATCGCCGCGTTACGACCAAGAGTACGATTACAAAACGACCCATTACCCTTCGTATCCACCCAACTATCCGTACGACGAGAACAACAAGTACAAGTACGATCAGCAGCAGCAACAGCAGCAACAACAACAACAACAGCAGGCACCAGCTCAACATCAGCAGCAACAACCAGGTCAGCAGCCAGGGCAACAGGCCTACGCAGCCTACGACAAGCCACCAACGTATCCAACATATGAAGATGGTAATTATGACTCTCGAGGCTACATGGCACCACCACCAGCACCTGGAACCAACTATCCAACTGATTCAGAATACACGCGGTATCCCAATTACGATGGAGGACGGCCAGCTTATGCAGGCCCTGAAGGCACTGATTACACAGACAAGGGAAGGTACGGCTATGGGTACGAGAGGGCCTACTACGAAGCAGACGGTCGTTACATTGCTGACGGCACTAGGCATGATGCAAGGTACACCGACACTCGTCACGATGCAAGAAATGATGGTCGAGAGGCTGTGGATTGTAGGTATCCTGCGGTGGATGGCAGAGAGACTGAGAGAAGGTACAATGCTGATGGCAGAGAGGAAGAAGTACGTTATGACAATCGAGAAGGCGATTCCAGGTACATGGATGGCCGAGCCGATGGACGATACGTCGAGTCAGGGAGGTATCAACCCAAGGAGAATTATTATGATCGATATTACAAGCATCGGCCGTCGAGGGATCATCATGCCACTGAGACCTCGAGATATTGATGAAGAATCCGATAGATGGTTTAGTGTAAATGTTCTTTTTTCTCCATTTTTTTCCCCCCTTGTGGTTGATAAAGGACTGTTTTTGTTTGGTAGTATATATTATATCATTGATACCTCTGTAAGATCAGATAAATTGTATAAATTGGAAAGAAAAAAAAAATCAAAGTGCACCGAGATAATAGACATGATTTAAAGACGCTTGCTGCTCTTTACTATTTATTAACGTCGTCGGAATTTTTTACATTCATGTTTACATATATATAATAAACTCCGTGATAAGTATTTGTAAAATGATGACACTTAAGTACACTGACAGTGCGGTATATTATACAAAAAATGTAAATTGTGCTCTTCGATTTTTTTTTCGTATGTGTATATATATATAATTGCATAGTGTATATGAATAAGAAGTATTGTGACATTTATCGTTATATGTATCCTCACTCTGATAGACATCTTATAGACGTGCTTTGCAGTATAATATGTAACGTGATCATGGACAAGACAACGAGAATGTTTTTTTTTTGTTCTCGATAAAAGTGTTTATCAAGAATTGTATAGACTGGTTTAATTAATTAATGAATCATTGTGTCTCTTCAGTGTGTGTTAAACAAAAAGACTTTTACCAATTTATATCGAAAAATAAGCTGACCAATTTGTGAAATATTGTATATCTATTGTATAAAATCACGACACTACAGTACTATATACGGGTCAAATGTTGCACTAGTTTATAAAAAAAAACAAAAAAAAAGAAAAGAAAATTTCTCTAGCTAACAAATAATGAAGGCAGGTGGGTTTGGTACTTGAAGTCCACGTGCAAATTAATCCCCACAGACTATTCGTAGATCATTTTACCAATTGCCAATCATTTGACACAATACACTTCTATTTAGTCACTACATCTTAAGTTAGAGTAAGTTTTAATATAAAAATACATCTGGAAAAATGATCAACGATTATTGAAATTTCATTTATAAAACATCATTGATTAATATAATAATACTAATAATTTGCATGATTATACACAAGTATCAAACCTCCACCAAAGTGTAAATCCGTTCGTAAAAGTTTGATTGATTGTGCGTTTGTGCGTAGGAGGGAATGATTCAGCAAGTACCCTGCAAGGTATTCGTGGGACGCTGTACAGAAGACCTAACTGCCGACGATCTACGTGACTACTTCTCCAAATTTGGCGAAGTTACGGATGTGTTCATCCCAAAACCGTTTCGTGCATTCTCGTTTGTAACCTTCCTAGATCCTGAGGTAGCACAATCACTTTGTGGCGAGGATCACATTATAAAGGGCGTCTCCGTGCATGTGTCAAACGCAGCGCCCAAGTCCGAGGGCAACAATCGTAACTTCAACAATCAGATGAATTCAAACATGCGTGGCCGAGGCATGCCTGGAGGTCCTATCGACAATAACATGCAGGGAAACTACCAGGGAAACCGTTATATGGGTCATTCAGGCAATAATATGGGCCCAAACGGTTGGAATAATCCGGGAAATCGGGGAAACCTGGACATGCCTAATCTCCAGGCCTTGGGTATCACTGGGCAGAATAATGGAGGTGGCGGTGGCGGTGGCATGTCAAATCCCCTTGCCATGGGTGGAATAAATCTCTCTGCCCTGCCTGTGAATCCTGCTCTCGTTGCAGCCGCCCTGAATCAAGCCTCCTGGGGCCTAATTGGCAATTTGCAAAATCAGGGCAACGACCAGGGCTACTCTAATCAACCGGGACCACCAGGCCAGCCACCATCGGCCAACAATAGCAGCGGGAACTCGGGGTTTCTCAGCTGGATGAATCAGGGCGGTGGCGGCGGCGACGGAAATACAGGTAATCCAGGCACTGGTGGACCTGGGCCCAATAATCCTAATGCCTCTCAAGGCACGTGGCAAAATCATCCGGGTCAACGTGACGGCAAGACGAATACATTTCTCAAGTACGAGTAAATTCAGGCGGGACTCTGAGTCTACTCGTAGAAGCCGGGCGGGTTCCCACAGTCCCGAAATATTGGCATTGACGTACTACGACGGTCAGGAATTCGAGGGTATAAAGCAATTAATGAGGATGAAGCCTGACATGATTCAAGTTGTTCGCTTGGGAATAATTAAACGTTTACACTTCTCCGGCTGTTTTCTCATTTGGACTATTCTTACGACTATTATTATCATTCTTGAATTTGAAAATTTCGTGGTAACGAGGAAGTCCGAGAGAATTAAAGTTGTTTGCTTTGTAATGGATTGTACACGCTTCCTCGCTTTTTTTATCGAGTGGATGATTGTTAAATTTCGTGAGACCGCGATTTACCCGGAAACCAAGAAGCAGAGTTTTCTCATCTTTTTAACGATTTAACTCTCCCCGAATATATTTAATCTTTTGGATATTTCTTAAATTTTTGTTCTATGTTACCTCCTATCTATTGATAAATAATGGTTTCTACACATGCCCCAATACAACACCGCTCTTTACAATAAGCTTCGATGAATTTGCATTATCGCAATTCTCACGAGTTGTTTTTCGGCATCTACTGTCGCGGTTAGCTTCGATCATCTTGAATCTGCATACCTTCGTGCGTGAATATTTGTATTCAAAAAAACAGAAAGAAAAAGGTAAACGGGACGCCAAAAAAATATTGAAATAAACCAGGAACGAACGAATTGATTTAATAGAGAGAAAAAACAAACATTGAGACAAGTTTATGTATAAATACGGTACATTGAAAGGACTAAACTTAAGCCAAGAACGTTAAAAGTCAAATATGAATGTGAATGTGTATTTTATCGTTCAAAAGAGAGATTTGTAAGATTCTAATATGTTATCTCTAATAGAGCGGCGTATATGTGCTTGGAATTACTGATTGTACTGCAGTGTGTTTAATATTTAAATGAGAGGAATGTCAATGTATTATGATGAATACATTTTAGCTAAGATTCTACAAGAAGATTTAATAAAAAAAATTAAAAAATGAAATGGCGCATAGAAATATTATTGAGGAAATAGATTTAAAAATTAAAAAAAAAACAAAAGGAGGAAAAAATGGTTAATACATTATCAAAGGGTGAATTAATTAATTATACATATATATTTGATGGGGAATACTGTATGGAATTAATCTATATAGATATTCACCAAGTTTGTGAGTGTACTGTACTACTGACAATTAACAAATGGATTAACGGAAGTACGCGCTCCTATTGCGATTATTCGTAAGTGTATATCAATTAATGCGTTTAGCAATAGTTCTGTCATCGGTGAGAGCTTAAAATAATCGTTGTATACATGCTTTCGAGAATTAGGCAAAACGATACAAAAGTTACTCTGAATCGTGTATGAAAGAGAGAAAGAGAGAGAGAGAGAGAGAGAGAGAGAGAAAGAATAGAAGATAATGGAATGAGAGAGGTTATTTAAAAGAAAAAAATCATGGGCATCTAAGAGATCCAATTTTGCGAATGAGAATAAATAGATCAAAGGCGTAACAGCAGTCGTGATAGCATTGTGTTCGTACATTGCGTGAATTTAAATAAGCATTCAATCAAATTTCACATTTAACAATAGACTTTTTAATCTCTAATTTCATGATAATTACTCATCATCAGTGCCAGTTGCAATATTTGATAAACACGTTGATTGATATGCTTGAGATTACACATTATTTGCTATATTTTCAATGGAATATTTGCAATGAACAATATATATTAT
>JABSMT010052467.1:0-12565 GCA_018902335.1 Eumacrocentrus americanus
ATTTTTATAATATTTTTGGTTTGTTTGTTAACGATTGCAATATAAATTTATTCACATCACGAGATTAAACGTCGCATAAAGTGAATATGCTTATCTTATCGTTGGGTGAGATTAACAAATTGTGTTTAACATGATTCGTTGAGCGCATATTGGCAAACAGAAATGACAATTAGTCACTCGTCGAGTAGAGTCTGTAGTCTCTGTGCAACAAAGTCTGGTTCTCTTATATATACAATAGGCATGCACAATATAGATTACTCATACTTGAGATAATCTAAAAAAAATCATTGATATAAAAAAAAATCAGCGAGACTTCTTACTTAATAAAATGATAAATTGTCTTGTGTAATTGTCCAAAGTGTATACCACACCTATCAATATTAAAATTAATTCTATTTAAAATAGTGAGTTCAATGAACCATGGGTGTAAACGACTTGTGGATACGAGAAATTTTTACTGTCTATGGATCTATACTGTTGGGACTTATTGCTATTTATTACATAATCAGTTGGAACTGGTCGAAATTAACGAGTATAATTTATAGAGCACATTTGTTAGGTTTTGAAGCAGAGTGTGCTTATTTAGCTGCACCCTTTAAAAATCGTCTCTTTGAGCCCTTGCGTTTCGCATGCTCCAATGATGAGATTCTGAGGTGTGATAATTGCATTCGTATCGTTGAAATTGGAGTTAAGACAGGTACAATTAATTAATTAATTAATTATAATAGTGGAGAATGAGTAAAGCTAATTGTTCCATCATGAAGCGATAAAAGGAGATAAGTCAATCAAAAAGATTTACACATATCTTTCACAAAATTTATTATATCTCAAAAATTATGAAAGATAGAGAAAAATTGCATAGGACCTTTTTTGTAGTAAATTTAATTTCCTATAAGAAAGGTCAAATGAAATATTATCGTATCTTTCATAGTTTCTGAGATATTTTGGAAAATGTAATTTCGGAAATTTCCGATAAATTATCGACTTATCTCCTTTTACCGATTCATGACAGAGTTAACTGTATACATTTGAATTTTTAAAGGAGAAAATATTCAATTTTATCCTGATGGCACACACTTGATTGGAGTCGATTGGAATCATGGGCTTCAAAAGTACTTAACTAAGAGTGAACGAGCCTGGCAATTTTCCCATGTGATAATTGAAAAACTTCTTATTGGTGATGGAAGTTGTTTAAAGGGTATTCCAACCGGTTGCGTTGATGCTGTAGTCACAGTCAGGTCCTTGTGCTCCACCTCATCAGTCCAAGAAACTCTTCGAGAGATTCGAAGGGTCCTTGCGCCGGTAATAAACACTCCTAGATGAAATAAAACATCGTTATTATGATTAAATGACAATTTTAGGGAGGAAAATATTTTTTTTTGGAACACGTACCTGATAAAGAAGGCACGTTTATTCGTTGGCTCCAAGATTTCCTAACGAAAACGAAAATCTGGCCGGTGCTTTTTGGAGATTGTCGCTTAGATTCCAATCCAATAGGAGACATCAAAACCGCAAAATTTAATGAAGTAACGTGGGAGTCAATTACACTACATGGCTATATTTCTCATCCGTATCGTTTAAATTTAACTTGTCGTCATGTTATGGGTGTGGCTACGAAATAATTCAATAAATAACAAATATAATTCTTTATTTATCGTTGAATTTGTTTCAAAAAATACTCCTTCGCTACATTTTTAGTATCAATAAGTGATATCACCAATGTTATTTATATATACGCCGTTAGTATAAATTAGGTATTTCTCAGGACTACAATTTATCATATCTATTTTGCTATGTATTCGTGGCGTTTGCAACAATTAAAAGCTAATTTGTTCGTGTTTAATTGCCAATGTGATTTTCTTTTGTGCAATTATAATGTGGAAGAGTATATTTGTACGCGTCTTTTTTTTTCTTTTTAATATTCAAAGAGATAAAGAAAATAGAGTACCTTTCGTTTTTAGATATATTAATTCATGAAAAAGATATGAAGAGTTTGGCGTATAATGTCACATTTGAAAGCGTCGTCGTCCACGATGACATAAATGATGTATAAATCACTTTATATGTATAGCGAATACCCGTAACAACTAGTATAATTTGTACAATTATGATAACAATAATTATATATACTATGTGCAATTATATTCCCTTAGAACACACGTCGTTGAATAATTATTTTTTCTACAATTACTGTATTAATGATTAATTCAATAGTGAAACGGTAAAAGGAGAGAAGTCGAGATAACACATTCATTTAAATCTCTCACAACATTGATTATATTTCGACAATTATGGGAGATACGGGAAAAAGACAAGAGACCTTTTTTTTAGAGAATTCAATTTCCTACAAAAAAGGTATAATAAGATTTTATCATATCTGTCAAAGTTCGTGAGATAATTCGAAAAATGGAATTTATAAAATTTTTGATAAATTGTCGACTTACTGTCTTTTATCGCTTCACTACTGATTTAGAATTATTTAATTCTGTACCAAAGCGAGAAGCATTTTATGATATTAATCGTCAGAGTCACTATTCGTTCGAAAACGTCTGAATTTCGTTCTTGAGCCAGTGCTCCGCATACTTTTATCTACATTTTGATTTTGGCAACGAATTGTCTTAAATAAATTTTCCTCCTCCTCTGTACTGTCATTAAACGGATTAGGAAATAGTGTTATATGATTACTGTCATTGCTGTTGGGACACGAACTAATACCAATTTTATTACCTGATTTGTTAACTACCAATGTTTCGTTATCATCCGTATCACTGTCTGATGTCAATACAGAATTAATTTTTATTGTTCTTCGTTTCAATAACACTGAAGAACCTTTTTTTGTCTTAATGGTATGTGTTTTTCTTGTTATGGGTCTTCTTCTTTTTATATTTTTCTTTTTCAATCCATTAATGGCACTGTCGGCATTGTAACGCTCAGCTTCCACAGGGAAATGTATTTTTCCTATCACTTCATTGGTCGTTGGGCACGACATAGTGACTATAGGAGGTATACGAATTTTTTCCAATGACACACTAAGATCTTTCAATTCAGTACGTGAATTGTTACTTGGTGCTGGTGATTTTGCGGAAGATTTGTTGGAGATTCTTGCAGTAGTCTGCTTCTGAGCTTCACCAGTGTGAGACAAGCTTGATTTTCGTTTTCGTTCTGTCGATCGGAGAACACGACTAGGTTGATTCTTTTCTTCTTTCGAATTTGGCCAAGCATGTCCATTTAGTAGAAGTATTGACTCATCAATATTATTTGAACCTTTGTCTGACGAATTTAATGATTGAGTTGTTGACAAATCATCAATAATACTGCGTGGTGGCGATATTACTGGGACAGCACCTGACTCTGTTTTCTGCTTCTTTGGAGGCGACACTATCTGCTCCTCTGACGTGTCAGACGAATCCGATCTGTAGATTAGTCTTTTTTTTGCAGAATTTTTAATAGTTATTTGTCTTATTGATTTGTTAGGATGTACTATTGTCCGTGATACTTTTTGCCATGAAATATTGATCTTTCCCTTGTTGGCTGCTGGTTGTGTCTTCTCATTTTTCTTCTTAGATTGATCAGAAGATGATAATTGGCGTTTATCGTTCTCTTTTTTTGTTTGGATCGCCAGTTTTTCCAGATCTGAACTGCCCTCATCTTCAGTATCGACGATTTCTGCTGTTATGCACATTGGCTTCTTTATTACTTCACTCGTGAGGTCTTTAATTAAATCTTCTCGATCCTGCGAATGATTTTGCCCAGATTTGACTGAGATTGATTTGTTATCGCTCTGTTGTGTCTTCGTTTCATCGTACAAGATAAAATTTCTTTGCACAGTTTTAACAAAATCATCTTCCTCGTCTGAGAATCTTATTCGTGCTGTCCTGAAACTTCTTGTTGTATTGGATTGACTGGATCCATTTTTTCTCGACGAAAGGATAGAGCCAGATTCACTGCTTGATGATTGACTGCGGAAAGTAACGCAGCCGTTTTTGGCACATTGTTTGACTTTGTGGGATTGATTATTGGTAGGAAGACCATTAGAAAATGAGTCTTTTTTCTCTGATGGCGGATCTTTATCCTTGTCAGCAACTGGGTTTGCTATTGAGTCACGTTCAATAGATTTCTTAGTCACGCTTAATACCTTCTTTTCTATTTGTCTTCCCTTTCTTCCATTAAATTCATTCAAGATCAATGTACTAGCTTTGATTATTGGCTGATCCTTCATTCCTGACTTCTTCTGCTCTAATTTTCGATTGTCCAGTTGCAATGTGTCTGTATTTTGTTCTGAGACAGTAGAAATATCATTAGCACATTCACAAATGAGTATAGTACTTTGATCACTCTCTAGAGAGTCAAAATCAACTTCTTGGACGTCAGTGATGCGACGGTTATTTCGTAAATTCAATATTTTTGATGGACACCTCGAAATGGTCGATAAAGATGCATTGTGTTTGGTGTCTTCAACATCCAAAGGTCCATTTTGGACTTCTTTAATTTTTGGATTAGATTTTTTAGTGATGTGTACTGATGCATTATCCCTGGTGCCATCAGCTGTGAAAGGCCCTTTTTGTGGTTCATTAATGTTTAAATTAGAAAAATAATCCTTTGGAATACGTTGGAGGCACACTACGAGTTTTTTGGCTCTGCAAAGTGCTTGAAGCTCATTTAATTTTTTGTTAGATTCATTTTTTTCGTCATGGATTTCTGATAATTGATCTTCACTGTCTGAAGACTGAGAATTTCTTGAATTCAACTGTGACTGTTGTGTTTTACCAATATCTTTTTCAGCAGAATTCTTCGCCATCTGATATCTTCTTAGTGTACGTTTCCGTGGTGATTTAGTGCTCGGTGTCAGTCCTAAAGACTCGAAGAAGTCCTCTCCTGTCTGAGGCTTTACTGGTTCTTCATCTTTGTCATCTTCATTTTGCAAATTCTTCGATTCTTCTGTCTCTGGGATCTGAGAGAAACGCTTCTTCTTCTTCCGTACAAGCCAATTGGACCGTCGCTTCGAATATGACTGTTTCACCTTTATGGTGGATGGCGTATCTACAAGTGCTGGATGTAATTCTGCTTTCCCTCGCACTTTAGAGTCAGTTGTTACAGACGTAAGAATAATATCCATTGGTGAATTTCTCCCAGTGTATAACTTTTTTCGATTTAATGACTTACGTCCCAGGACTTTTGGAGATAATGTTATGGAGAAATTTTCTCCTATCGACGATGCTTTGTCCTCCTCTGAATTTGAGGCTTTCATATTCATTATTTTATCGAATTGCTCAAGAGTAGGCAGGACATCTTTAATTTTCATAGACCTCGGTGAAAAGACGATATTTAATAATTTTTCAGAAGTTTTCTCACAACATTTCTCTTGCCCTGTCTTATCCATGTTTTTATTATCAAGTGCTGTGGATTTTCCCATTGATTCTTGTGCCAATGTTTCTGTGTTTGTGCCTATATTTTTATCTGCCTTCATCGAATCACTGGAGGTATTATTATTATCACAGGCGTCTGCTGTTTGTCCTGGTATAGCCTCACCCTGCGACGAATGAAGATATTCCTCTGAAGAGTCGAAATTCGCAGAAAGTGAGCTATAAACTGGATCTTTAGATCCCTCAACAATAGCTATTGTTTCAGGTTTTTTAGTGACATTAGCATTAGAACGTATGTAAGCAGCAGTGTCAACAGAACTGCATCCTGATGGACTATTGTTACGATTGCCATTGGCTGTTTCCTGACTGTTATTGAGTAACGTTCGACATTTCGAATTGTCCTCTTCACTGAGGGAAGATCCTGACTCTGAGTGGTCATTCTGGCTAGCCAATTGATAAGGAGGATTGCCAGTATCTATCCAATATTGAACTAAAGCTGGATGCTTACGTATTGGTGCACGGCATTTTGTAAAGAACTCTCTCTCATCATCATCGTCATCATCATCGTCATCATCATCCTCATCCTCACCCTCATCATCCTCTTCCTCTTGTTCCTCTGTTTCAGAGCCCGAGTCTCGAAGATTCAATTCAACATCGTCAGACATCTGAAAGATGTCCATTAATATAAGTTTAACTGCTTAAGAGATTGTTTTAAAAAACATAAAGATATCTTACCTCTTCAGAATATTTTTCGAATAATGTGTCCCATGCTTTTTCCCGCATTTGAGTCAACTCTTTTGGCATATCAAAGCCACCAATGTCGTCTTTTTGTTGAGCAATTCTGCGAATGAAGTTATGATAACAATTGTTGAGTTTTTAGTACTCCAAAGAAACGGAAACAAAATGAAAACAAATATTTAAGACGCAATTAACCTCAAAATAATCTTTTAAACATACCTTTCAACCCCACGCGAGTAAGACTGAGAGAGAATTTCATTTCTCTGACTGGAATTACAATCGTCGTCGTCCATTGTGCGCTTTTATTAGCAGCAGAAAACAAAATCTAACATTTTTAACAACAATAAAGCAAAATCGCTGCGAATGAAACAAAATCAACATACAACTTCTTTGTAATTGGTCATTGGTTGGATTGTTATTACTGAAATTACAAAATACATGTAGATATGCATCACAGCATTATTTTTTAAATTTGGAAATGACATGCAGCGCCACCGGTTGGTAAATTTGAATTGCGCGCGCATACAGCGCCGATGCAATTTTATGCGGGAAAAATGACAGTTTTCCCGCGTTATGCGTCCATACATGAGCTATTTGTTAAGTGTTAAGGAATATTTTCAATCATTTTATTGTTTAATGTAATAACAATAATGAATATAGTCGATTCCCTGGTACGACGATACACCGGGTTTGGTAATTAAAATATTCAATTATTTTCTCCGTGAATAACATTTCAAATATTCATTTGAGCTGTATATTCTCCCATTTTTGAGGTTATATCTTCCTTTGTGACTATGCTTTTACAGGCTAACCTGCTTGCCATTAAGAGAAATACATATTTACCAAGAGAATTTGATTGATTTGAAAATACTGAGAAAGAATGACTGATTGTCATTAATAAAAGACAATCATTGTTATGTTTATTTTCAGAATCTGTACGTGACTATGACCTAGCATTGTCGCGTTTAAAGTGCTACCGTTACGATGTTTATCGTGGAATAACCCCAAATATAGAAGCTCCAGATGTGAATCCAGAGCCACCAGTATTTGCTTGTCGATTCTCAAGCACACCAGGCCACCAGAACGTACTAGCGTTAGCTAATGAAGATGGCAAGGTGGCATTACAGGATACTAAGATCAAGAAGGAGGGTAATCGTGTGTTGGAAGGCACCCAAGTATGTTCCATTACTCTCAGTACATAGATGAATCGAAATATTAATCTTTCATAATGGATTATAATGATTGTAAATGTTTTTTTTTTTAGTGCCATTGTAATGCAATATTTGATATTGCCTGGATGCCAGGCGAATTGAAACTGGTCACAGCATCTGGTGATCACTCAGCAAGACTATGGGACGTTTCTACTTCACAAATAAGACCAATAGATTGTTTCAATGCTCACACGAGAAGCATCAAAACAGCAGTATTTCGACCAGAGGACAAAGCAGTCTTTGCCACTGGTGCTCGTGATGGAGCAATAATGATCTGGGACATCAGAGCCACTCAGAACAAGCCGGACAATTGTATTTCCAATGGACACAGCATTGGAGCAGCGGGTGGATCGAGGTATCGTCGATCACTCATTCAGGTTTCTCGTGCACAGAGTATCACAGGCTTGGCATTTCAAGATGACAACACACTGTTATCCTGTGCAGCTGGTGATGGTGTAATTAAAGCCTGGGATCTGAGAAAGAATTATACAACTTACAAAAAAGAGCCTCTATCTAAACACGTGCTGAATTATACTGGTGGCAGTACGAGAAATGGTTTTACCTCACTGCTTATTTGTCCTGGTGCAGTAACTCTTTATGCCAGTTGTATGGACAACATTATATATGCCTACAATATATCATCGTACAATCCTAAGCCATTTGCTGAATATTATGGTCATCAGAATTCTACGTTTTATGTAAAGAGCTGTTTAAGTCCTGATGGTCGATATCTCGCCAGTGGCTCCAGTGACGAACATGCCTACATTTGGAAGACAAGCAGACCTGGTGGTCCTCTTATCAAGCTCTCTGGTCACACAGAGGAGGTCACGTGCATTGCTTGGTGTAGTTATGGAGAACCGAAGCTTGTCACCTGCTCCGACGACAGTTATCACAGGATTTGGCGAGTGGGAATGGAGCATAAAGTAGAGAATGATGAGATTGAGATACAGGGACATGCTGAAGTCGTTAAAAATGTATTAATCATAGAGCAGTCAGTACTGGAGACTACACCAACTGTGTCTAGGTCGAGACGATGGGGTTCTCGACAGGAACACACTCCTGGGTCCGACGGTACGCCAGGTAAATATAAATAGAAAAATTACTAGAATGTAAAATGATTTTTTTTTGCTTCTTGAGAAGCTTAAACCTATATGAATAAATTTGTTTCAGGTACAGCATCGAATGACAGTGACGCTGAGCACAAAAATGGTGCATCTCGAAGTGCAGAGAATCCAGGAAGTTCAGCTAAACGTACTCGAGCTCAGATGTTAGCTGGTGGACCTTGGACAGATGGAAAATTCAAGTCAATACTATCCCCTATCGAGGAGAATCTCGAACCTCTAGCAAAACGAGCCTACATGGAGAATCGTGGTGCAAGAAGACTCTTCAGTCCATCAAATACCACGAGAGAATCATCAACGACTCATGGCTACGAATCCGACGAGCCTGGTCCAAGCTCATCCATATCAACTGATGAAAGACAGACACCATTTTCACCTACACTAAATTTACCTAATTTCGTTATTGACGGTACAGCTCCACATCTCATTCAAATGTCTCCACAAAAGTCCAAGGAAAATGTCGATTGGTTGACGAAAATTCGAAAAACGAGATACGAACGGAGATTAGAGAGTTCAGAATCAGATAAAGTCACGAGCCCCGGTCCTCAAGTGACACCAGCAAGGAGAAATAGTAGGTCGAGGTCATCTGAGCCTCGAAGAGTCAAAAGTCCTGTAGTTTCATTGCTCAATTTCTTCAAGAGAGGATCTTTGTTTGAAAAAGATTGTGACTCACAAAAAACTCCACAAAAATCTGATGATAATCATTCTCCTCAAAGAGACGCAGGTCAATGGTAGTTATCAATATTGTTCAAGGGGCTATTGATGACATTCTGACAGGTGGAATTATTCTATTACATATTTTAAGCTGTATCCAAGACTCTTTTTTGTACAATATTTTCAGAGTAGTAGATCTAGAGAATAATCCTATAGTACAAGTTATTCTATATTGAGATGAGCTTTTTTTAATAATAGGTCATATATTCAATCATCATATCATCTGCGGATGTTCTTTGTATTACAAAAAGTATCTTGCAATTGGCATCACTTGGATTTTACGAAGCCTTGCGGATCATTATATATATGTATACATACACGTACACACAAAAACGGACGCAAGAGTCAGTGAATATATATTGCTTTATATGCATGATTCAATATTAATTCACTGTTACTGATCAACAGATGTATCAAAAGAAAACTATTTTGTACGTAAGTTATTTTTTATAAATTTTTTTATACTAAGAATTAACAAACTTTGTTCTCTTATAAGAACTACCTAACAATACCAAGTCCTACGAAGTCCCTCTTGAGATTTATAAGGTATTAAGACGACTAACCCGAGACATAAAAGGACTAATGAAAATAAAAAGAACAGAGGAATGCATCCGGGACATGAAGAACATCTCGAAGAATCGTCTGCATAGTTTATATTAAATACAAAAACCGGGGAAAACGCGTTTCGCACTTCAATTAATATAGGAATGACCTTACGACGCGATTCGCTTGATTCAGTAGTAATGAGACCTGTACAGAGTTATAAGTTTGCATGATACACGGTTGCATTAGAGTCGTACCAGCACCAGTGTGTGTATCTATGGAGTGTCTCTTAAAAAGTGATATGCTCGTTGAAAAGGTTTCAAATTACACAGTGACACGGTTGTTGGCGCGCTCATGGTTTATGCAAATGAAGGATGGTCAGGGCTCTTATTCCTACAACATAGCTACAGAAGGGAGAGAGGGAGAGAGATCCTCGATGTGGAATCGTACTGCAAAGAGATATGCGACCCGAGGGCATTGGTCACGGGGGAAATATCGCGCGTCAGGGTGGAGAAACTCTGGCACCGGTCGACCTTGTTAAAAATGCAGACCTCGCACGATTGAACGATGCACACGTACAACTATCATGTTGCTGCCTCAGCACATTGACATCTTGGGAATGTAAATTGAATGTTCTCTGTCAAAAATGAAAAAGTACGAGCGTCAATAATCTTTATCTGAATTGAATAAATCAGTAGTGAAGTGGTAAAAAAAAAAAAATAACTCAAAAGTTATGAAAAATTTTAGTCACTTTCATTTTTACAAATATCTCGATAACTTTGAAAGATACGATAATATCTCATTAAACCTTTTTTGTAGGAAATTGAATTCCCTACAAAAAAGGTCCCCCTGCATTTTTGTCGTATCTCCCATAGTTTTCTAGATATAATCAATTTTGCAAAGCATTTTAATGAAAAAGTTATCTCGACTTATTTTCTTTCACCGCTTCACTATACAGAAATATTCCCAACGACCGGAGGACCATTAATCATGGAATTTCTGGTAATGAAAGTCTACTGGTGACTGTGTCATTATCGCATAATCAATCACTTGGTAATATTTTTTTTTTTTGCTGATATTAATTGCATGCTATTTTAAAAATGATATTTTTTTAAAATGCCATTAACATTTTTGTTGGAAACATATTCCTGATTCTTATTTTTTTCTTCCACGTTCCGAAGATAAAGCTGGCCCTAACATCCCGTCCCTCGCTGTTATTAGTACCTTTTGCGAGTAAGTTCGATCGTGTTACGATCGTAAACTCGACACAATCGTGCCATGAATTCCTTCCAAGATTCTGTTTCAGGCGATGCACCATCATTGAGGGTTTAATACATACAGGCAACTTCTCTTTTCGTTTTTGTCTTCAAGGGAGAGAATGTGGAATGCCAAAAAAAAAATCGAGATTGCTTCAGAAGGTCTAATCGCAGCAGTTGAAAGGACAACTGCCAAGGGAGAATATTTATTGACAATGTCTTTTTTTTATTGAGGATAATGGTGCCAAGCACACATTCGTTCCTCTGGCGCCGCTCCTGTCATTCCCGAATCTTTCTGGAAACGAGTTTGCGGCCGCAGCATATACACAAACATCTTAAAAAGCTAACTTCCAGTCTCAAGTTTTCTTGGATCTTTTAATTTTTTTTTTTTTTTCATTCTTTCCTCAATTCTCAAAGAGTCATAAAAATCGTCACCTGCCTAGAAAGTCACGGACTGGTCCTGAATACCATTATTATTTACCGGATTAATAACGCTCTCTCCTGTGAGACTTTCGGCTACTCGTTTTACACATCTCTAGCTTATAGAGTATAGTAGGCCTCTCCTAACTGTCTATTTTTATTATGAAAGAGGAAGAAAAAAAAAGCGAAATCTATATTTTCTGAATTTAAAAAACTAATCCAAGAGTTATATTGTGTAAAAAGTAAGGTGATTAATAGTAAAATAAATAATATAACTGTCTTTCTAGGTTTCTTATGTAAATGAGGGGGATCTTGATCTTGATGTCCAGCTATCCTGCTACTGTCTTACACGTGCTGGCTATCCGAGTCTCTCAAGCCGCACCGAGCAATCCAGAAGCCATGCAAGGTATTTTTATTCCTCTCGATTAATTATATACGACTGTGGAGGCATTTGTATCGGTGCTGTTTCGTTGGCTTAATGGTTACAGATAGCCCTTGGTTGATCTGACTTTCCTCCTCTCTTTCTCTCTTATTTCTTTCACTCTGCTTGTCGCGGCCCCACACTCGTTACGGTATACCGGAATGCGTAACTGCATTTTATTCCCTGCGGCGCGTGCGACTGTGAAAACATACAAATCAAAGACTCAACCGGATGCTAATTCAACCCCTATACTCTCTCGAGGCTTGATCATTAAAGCGTCTTCAGGATGATTGATTTTATTCTTTGCAGTCGCGTCGTTTCATATCTTGAAAAACGAGTCCCATTGAGATCTACCAACATTAAAATTAATTTATTTGTGAATGACATTTATTGCATTATTAATTTTTCTTTTCTGAAAATGGCCCTGGATTTACAGTCTGAATGTGAAAGAGGGTAGAAAAGGTTGATGATGATCAGAGAGATGAGTGCTGCATTGCGCTAGTGGTAATGGTTCTTCTTGTTCAGACAAGATCTGGATTGCTTGATGTGATAAGCTCAACGTGGAGTTGAGGATTTTTCATTCTCGGACGAATGAGATTCAGGTAATTTCTTTGCCTTTTATTCGAACATATTTATTCATTCGAAATAAAAGAGAAATTAGATCTGTATTGTCTCATACCAAAGAATTTTCAAAATTTTCATTTTTTTCAAATATCTCGAAAACTATGAAAGATACGATAAAATTTTATTAAAACTTTTTTGTAGGAAATTTAATTCT
>JABSMT010052478.1:0-12555 GCA_018902335.1 Eumacrocentrus americanus
AATTCTCTACAAATTTTTTCATATTCACTTTTGTCGTATCTTGCATAGGTTTTGAGATATAATCAATTTTATAAAAAATTTCAATCAAATTTACTTTTTTATGTATCTCCTTTTACCACTTTACTATTTTTTCCTTGATGATGGGGTACATGTTACATATATTTTAATTTTTATTTTTTTTCGTCTTAGGCCACATGCGCGAGTAATAGACCACCATGGTAGTGAGGAGCAAGTCAAAAGGGTGGCCGATGACAGGCCTCAACATCCCTGAGTGTGTAGACGTTGAACAGAGCAGAGAGAGTATAAAAATGGTTGCACATGGCTTCTGGTGTTCTGATGTATGTTTCAGCTGGATTCTTCACCCTTTTGAATAAATTGTCTACACCCATAAACATACACATACATATCTCTTGAACAGCAGCAGCAGCAATCTGGTAATGTGTGTCTCTCATCAAGAGAGTTAGGATTGTACGGATGCACATGAGCAATTTGGGAAAGTGGTGTTTTCATCAGAAGCAACCGGTGTTTCTATATCTATCTGGGTATGTTTTGGAAGTCTACACGTGGATGTGTTATTGTTTTGAGCCATAAGGCCATTCTCCTGGGCCACGAGTGTATAGGCGCGAGGGATGGGTGAAGAGGGTCCGACACCCCTGAGTCGACCCTCCAGGAGGGATTTCATTCATAGCCCCCGATCTATGTATATATATATAAAGCCATCTAGCACCCCCGATTCTCGTCCGACTCCTCCGGGCGAGGGCAAGCGATACATTACCACCAGAGAAAAAAGGGTGGTTGGTTTGGCGGCGCGTCGTGTCAGGGCACATGACGTCTCAGAAGGGGACTTGGGATTTGGCCATTTGATATCTTAATACGATAGGGGTAGCGGAGACGCCCTCGCGTTTTACTTAACGCCATCATAGCATCGTAGGTCAGTTTCCCTCATTTTTTTTATTTTCCATACAAAAGTAGTGAAACAGTACAAATAAGATAAGTCGATAAATGAACGGAAATTTTAGGCATTTTTACTTTCCCAAATATCTCAAAAACTATGTCAGATACGATAAAATTGCATGGGACCTTTTTTGTAGGAAATTAAATTCCCCACAAAAAAGGACTCATGCAATTTTGTCGTACGTCACATAGTTTCCAAGATATAATCAATTTCGTAAAAGATTTCAATGAAATTTCCTTCTTTTACTCCCTTATCTTCTTTTACTACTTCACTACTGTATTATCTCTTGAAATTTTTGCCTAGAATTTTCTTAACAATTGAAACGTCTTTGTCAACATGCAGGTGATTGGTAAAAGATATGACGACTACGATCAATGAGAATCAGTGACTTTTAAAAAATGGGGGACGAAAGTGAGAAGCAGGGGGAGATGTCTGACGATGTGTACCGGTGCACCCGGTCTTGAGAAGACGTCTAGACGTGCCAGGTGTCGTCGTCTGGGGTTCCCTTAGTGCGAGGGTGTGGCACACACTTACAGATAATTAAGCAGGGTGGCCCTATACTATACGACTACGACTACTAGTAAGACCCCCTCGTCCTTTCTTTCCTCTTTCTTTACTCTCGCCTCTCTTTGACTGGTATATGGGACCCCTCAAAGTCACCGGGGATACCCCTCTCTCACTCTTCTTAAACCTATACTCGTAGTAGTAGAGTATTCCCCCACGGGGAACCGATTCGTGTGGCACGAGCTACGAAAAAGAAGGCGCCGCCCATTGTCGGCACGTTTGTCTCGACTATATACTCTCTAGAACATGTATATAGGTGCCCCCAAGGCCGCTTCTTCGAACGTTTAAACTCCCCTTATAGCGCCGATTCCTCTCACGCAGCTGGCAAAAGAATCTGCAATCTTCATTTTAGGGTTTAGAAATCGTTTCGAATTACTTTCAGGTATACGTATCCCAGATTTCCGTAAACACAAACCTAACCTGTTATACTTTGGCATCAGTTGGATACAATGTTGAGGGGTTGGAAAAGCAGGATTTCCCTAACCCTTATATGCATGACCCTGACCTTGATAACAGTAATCAAAACGTCAACGCCCTTGCACCTCTCTGGTTGGCGAGGGTTGGTTTTCCACAATTGTCAGAGGGTCTCTATGCGGTTTACATTTTATCCAGAACCCTCCTTGTCTTCTGTGGGATTATACAATGCAGGGGAGACAAGCGACGCACCCCCGAAAGCCGAGGGACAACTTACGCCCACGTTGATTCACTGAGTAATAGCGGAAAATTGGTGTTGCACCAACATTTTCATGACTTTTCATTTTTAAAAGGTTTTGACAGCGAAACCTACTAGCCTGGAAGGGGAAAATTGGAGGAAGTTACCTTCCGGGAAACTGCCAAGATTACACGGCCTAATGGAAGGGTCAGGCAATATCGCGGTTCGTTTGGAAAGACCCCTCCTTAATTTAATACAACGTTGCAAGATCACAAAGATGTGGGTGGGTGTGTATGTGTGTGTGTATCAAGGTCGTTTCAGATGGGCAAGGGTTGTTGCGAAGCAAGTCAGATGTATTATGAGAAACGTTTGGACTCTCTTGAGGCCACTCTACTCCTAAACTTTAAGTTTTCACCCCAGCTATCTCCGATGGGGCCTATCTGAAATGAGGAACGTTTGACTTTAGGGAGGTATTTAGACACTGGTGTAGCAAGCTTGGTCTCCACAGGCACTCTAATACTTGGGTTGCATCCATATTTCATGTGGCTAAGTTGTACAAATATTTCTTCACTATCATGCACAACCCAGGAGAAATTCCTCTTGTAAACAAGAGATACTTTACCAAGGAGGGTGGAAATTTGGAAACCCTAAATTGGTTTCTCGAACACAATTCCAAAGCTTTTCATCACATCATTTCATATAATAGGATAAGACCCACTTTAAATCGTTGTCATGTTTTCTAAACAAAAAAAAAATTTGTTTATATTTCGTCATGCATGATGTCTTTTAAGTCTTGGACTCGTTTACCTTTGAACTTCCTCTAGAGACTTCTACAGCTAACGAGACGAAATGCAGAACAATTTGGTATGTGTATATATACATGTATATATGTATACATATAAATGCGAAGGAAAAAAAATTTTGAACAGATGTTGTGGCCATATTGCAGCCGGTGATCCAGCAGTATGTTCTATACGCCCTGCATTAATTAGTCATTAACATGATTCGTTGAGGTACATGCTGATGCGATTTCGTTCCGTCTGATCAGTCATCCAATGGCATGTGAAAATGGATATACATGCATCACAATGCATGATAAATTGATAATTCTGCTTTTGATCTGTTCCATTGGCAATGTATTATATATATATAGAGAGAGAGAAAGAGAGTTTGCGTGTAAAGTTTCCGCAGTGCGATATATAGTTGGCACATTCTCTGACGTGTAGGCGGAATAAACCCAAACAAACCTCGAGCAGCGGGTCAAGGTTCCACCCCGGACTACTGCCGTCTCATCCACCACCCACATACCCCCTGGAGACGCTCTCGCGCCCGGTTTCTATATACTCGTATATAGGTATAGCCCACGATTCGCACGTACGATGACCACGGGTAACACGTAAACGACTACGCGATTCCGCTCACAACTTTTGTTGGGTTTATTCACAACTTCATTCATGTCTTTTTATCATTTCTTTTATACTTCTTCATAGATTAAGAAATTTCTTTTCCACTGTCATAACATAATGTATGTAGTGTTATTTAAAATGAGTTGCAGCGCAGATTTCTAAAAAAATGGTCTAATACTTTTAATTTTGAATATTGGTATGCATGAACCTATATTCTTTTCAATTTATTTTTTACGTTTTAAGAGATTGTAATGATGGTTTAGTAACTGTATAGAATAGTTTAATGCGACTCACATCATCACGTTACGTATGTTTTTTTTCTTCATTCTATCTCTGTCTCTTGTCCTATACGTGATGGTCTCGTCGTGAATCTCTCGCTCGCTCTGCGACCCGACGGCTAACAGTCCACTTCCTAACTTAATCCGTAACTTCCGACGCCGCGGCAATCTGACATCCTTTTTATTTTTATTGGCTGATGCTGCTGTTGCACACGGCACACACCATCAGGGTCTCGTTCCCAGGATTTTTCTATCCGCGACGATCGAGAGACTGATGCGTCGGATACCAACTAATCAATTTATCGTCGTTGACGTGGACACTCAACGCGCAGTGATCATCATCATCAACAGTAGGGACATCATATAGTGTATATATATAGTGCGGAGTGGCGAATGAGCAGAGTCGACGTCGTCGTCGTCGTGGGCCAGAGAGTAGCAAATTGGCACGACCGTGGCTGATGTGCTGTAGCTTGAGTGCGGCTTCCGTCGTCCGCACCGTTACAGGTTCATAAAACCTGTTAACCGATTATTATGCAGGGTGTCCCCGCGACACTATCTCGTCGTTCCAAAGCAGCTGCCACGTCTCATTCTTTTTTTCCTCCTCCTGCCTGGACGCTTTCCTGAAGGTGAGCGACACTTTTTTCTTCTTACCACACATGTGTTCATACAGTGTGGAAGATTGGTAACTGTACTTGCCTAATTAAAGGGCATAACGAGCATACTTTCAGCAACTGATGCATCTCGAAGGGATATCATGTCTTTTGGCTTTCCTTAAGGGTGATTCGTCGTCGTTCCTTTCATATATTTGCATCGCCTTATGAAGAAATTCTTGACGCACTGCACATCATTCTTGGGAATCCCGACAATTTTAATTAAATCCACTCACCCCCCATGTTCGAGCGGGACTTTGGGTCTCCCTGCAGGAAGAGAGGATATCTTGAAGAGTTCTGAGGTCGAAAGAATTCACAAAGAAATTTTATGAAACTGAAAAACATTTAATACTTCATCATACTTTTAGAAGTAAAAAATTTCTCGAGATCATATATATATTTGTGGACAGATCTTATGAGTTTTTGTTTCTTGTTATTCGAGGTTGAAGGTATACTATCTTGAATAGATATTTACAGGATACGACAAGGAATGTTGCAGAGGATAAGGAGATAATATTAAATCTTTTTTATCACTGAGCAAACGACGACGATGTATATGCGGCTCTGTGTATGAGGGCATAGGAAAAGGCTCTTGTAGACCACATATATAAGGGTAGTGTTAAAGAAACGTCTCATGTACTTCCCACGATACTCTCTCGTCGTGTACATCACCCGCATTCGTTGATTGAATTGCCTTCCGGACTCAGCAACTCATTTTTTCATTGCGAGCCTCATATTATGTCAGTCACTCTAAAATTATGATCATTTCTATAGATAATACATTTTTTATCATCAAGTTGAAATACAAATATTGGATTGTTCATGAAAACATTTTGACAATACTTCTTTTTGCAGAGAAAGTCATAGAAAGATATTCCATAGAAGATTTTTTGATCTATAAGAAAAAAGGTTCCTTTCCTCTACGGTGATCTGAGTTCCGCGTGATATGATCTGTTGAGCGTATGCGCGACGCGGATGGTAGTCGTGCCGATGCATAATATGCACGCTGATATATGTTGAGTGCTTTGAGAGCACGCACACGGTTGTCAACTTATTTCGGCGACTGAAGATATAAACTAGCACGTTTGTTAGCAATACGCATGGAAGACTGCTTATGGGCTCACCGGAAGTCGCCCGTAAAATTAAAAAAATATTTCTGGTGACTCAAGGCAAAAAGCTATACATCCGAAACACATTAAAAAAAAATTTACACTCGAGTCAAAGAATTAAAGAATTAATTAAAATTCTTTCAGTTCAATGTACGATTTCTGACTGAAATACTTTCCTGTTCATGCAAAGAATATAAATGATTCGTTAATATTGTAACATGAATGAAAGTAATATGTAGCGTGTGTTGCGTGAGCAAAGTTGACCACCGTCGTTCTTATGCGCGACAGACACATTACGTGCTCATGCATAGACGCATAATGTATGTCTGTAGGTTAATGCAATTCACTCAGATCTCATTGCGAGAATTGTGCGCCGGGGAATTGATTGATTAGCTCATTCACAGATGTGACTCGCACGTCGACTCTGATCGTTGTTACTTGGATTACATGGATCCCACTGCATTGCAACAAATCCGATCTATTCAATCCAGGAGAGTCGAATTTATGATTCAGAATCACACACTATATATACTTTAGAAACTTCATTCTTTATATTAAATGTATTTTATGCTCTTGACAGTGAAGTATTTTTCTTTCTGTGAATCACGTGTGTGAAACGAGAGTGCAATGTTCGTGACCTCGTGCGAGTATCGAGCGTCACGAGAGGCAGATACAGACACATGGAGAGTGAGAGATGTTAGAGAAACGAAGTGGCAGATGTTCCAACGTTGGAAAACCGGTCGCTGTTGATGTAGCTGCCGTCACAAATCGCTATAAAAATATCGGCCATTGTTGCAACGACAAGCGCCTTCGTAACGGTCTCCATGGCCCCCAGATAATTCGCAATGGACTCATGGATTAAGAGCAAATTATCCATGACTTCTTTCAAACTCTGTATATAAACACTGAAATCCTTCTATTTATATCTGAAACTTTAAAAATCATAAAATTTCAGACTCTTAAGTAGAAAAAACATGATCAAACTAAAATTCTTCTTTAATTTTATACAATTTTAGATGTGATCATAGTTAGACCAAGTGATTTTTAGCTTTGACTCAAACATCAGCAGACGTTTACAACATTTAATGCGATTAGCATATCAAAGGACCCATGGACTGACGCGTATCATCGATTCCCAAACGACGTGCACTGTATATAACCCAGAGAGGGATGGGAAGTAAGAGAAATAGAAAAACTTCAGGTATATATGAACCCAGACGAATGATGTCTGATCCCAGAGGTTGGAAAGGTAATAATTGTAGACAGCTGTGCTGAAGGAAGATCCTCCTTACCGAGATGCAATAGCCATATAATAAATCGAATACACCGTGTGAATTTAGATAATTAATTTTTTTGTTCACCTATCTGTCTGACTCCGAATACAGCTGGGTATGAAATTCGTGAATCATCCTTCAGGTAACCTATCAAAAGCTGTTAAATAATTTTTTTTTCATCGACAATATCCAATCACTTTTCAAGTTGACGTAGAGATCGATTTAAATCACTGGGGATATGAAGAATAGAAGAACCTTTTGTTCACTCCACTCAACTGGCCAAAGTGTTCAGTCAGTAAGAAGTCATCCTAGGTAAATACTGAGAGCAATATACTCTCAGAGTCATGAGAGACAAGGAAAGAATGACTAGTGTTCAAGCAGCTGTCGCATCATCTTTCTCTTTCTGATTTCTGACTTTTTTTCATCTTCCACGAGGCATCGTAAAAGGAAATGGATTTCCTCCACACGTGGTCCTCGTTTGGGCATCAGAAGAGAGGAGAACAGCCTCAAGTTCCCTCGTCGCGTCTAGTTCGAGTCCACACGAAACATCTGTCCAAGAGTCGAAAGTCGTTTCACTCCTATATAACATTCGACTCTTTGAGAGAGGCCAGACTTTAACACGGCCAAGTTAAAACCCACCCTGATGAGGTAAACGTACTCTCTGTCCTCTTTGTCTGTTCCTTCTTCTTCGTCTTTAATGAAGGTGCATTTCCTTCGAGATTAACGAGGGCACGCCATCACAGGGCAGATGTTCGTTCCAATTGTCTTCCACTTGCTCAAGAAGAACAATGTAGATGACAATCTTACATTTCGTTTGAAAGAATACCGACAATTCTCGATTTAGCTGGCAGTTCTTTTTCTGAAAATTTAGATATAACATCAGCTATATTACCTGATGTGAAATAAAGATTTATGTGAACTGATAAATGAAATGACTTTCTGACCGAAAGGTTATTGCCGAGGGTAAGATAAAGAAATAGGAAATTTTGTTGTGTATATCCTCCTTTGCAGACATCACATAACTATAAATATATATCCACCTATGAAAGTGTGCGTGCACGTTTACATCGTAGAGTGGTAATCGGATTAATCGCAATCAAAAAACGCCATCTGTTTGGCTCGTCCTCGTCGTCATTGTCGTCGGGGGGACTGTAAGGCAATAAATTCCAGAAATCTAAAATCAGTGCCCATGGAGAATCGAAAAGCTCGGAAAACTTTCCTACAATAAAGCGCATTAGCTACGGGGAGTCTGGGACGAGGGGCGGGTGATCTTGCGTCACCGACACACAGAGTAGGTTTGCCGAAGGTCAGCTCAAATGTTCTGGACACACATCAAAGATGATGATTGTAATAGTGGACATTGAATTTGGCAGATATATATAACAAAGATATGTAGTAAACCATGATGATGTATTTGGTTCTTATATTATAGATGAGAAGAAAAAATCTCCCATGGTTACCATGGCAACTGTGCAAACAAGATGGCCGGTAGCTTCCGGTTTCGGGTCAGCAGCTGCGAGGATCTAGTTTCTAGGCCTCGTGATGGCGCGAATGACGAACGAAAAAGAAAAGTGTCGTGTGTTCCATTATGAGAGAGAGAAAGATTTGGAATTATTAGGCTACATCTATCTTCTGAATTTCAAACAATATCGAAGGATTTAACTAAATTCATATCAAAATGAACATAAATTATTGATATTTCATGAAATGAATTGTCACCATGAAACTTTCCCAGTAAATTTCCGAAGATGTGGTGATGTATGACAGAGTATAGAGGGCACGCGGGGGTGAGTATTCTCCCCGAGTTTAATTGGTCCGAGCGGCTTGATCTATCTTCATGTAAATGAGCGTAATTAGCGTAGAACATAAATCAAGGTAGCAGAGCGGCCAGGCGATCGATCAGAGCGGGGAGAGAAAAATGGGATCGTGAAGGGGGTTGAAGGGAAGGTGCGGTTGGGTAACAAATATATATAGATATAGATAATACAGCAGCATCAGAGAATAGGGTATTTATACAAATGCAGATGGTTTTCCTGAGAAATAAAACTAATGGCTATTCGTAATTGGGATTAGCACCGAGGATCAGGGGTGGAGATCGTGGACCATTAGGATTAGAATTAACTATTGTACATGTGATGCACATGTGGATCCAATGTTCGCCGTCTGTGCGAAACCCAATTGCGTTGGTGGGCTTCAGTATAGGGACTTTACTGTACTCTTCTTTGAAGTCCAAGAAACCAAAATTTTATTGCCTGGACCTTTTTCATCTGGATTTAGAAGCTTCATTGTTCCATGGCGATGAAAATTAGAGTGTTCGTTGAATTTCGACTCAAGGACTCCTTAAGTCTCATGTTTCTATACCTATGTGGCATGATGTGGTATAGAGGTTGCATGAGAATGATATGGTTTTTTGTTTAATTTCCATTTTGAAATATATAGATTTTTTTTTCTTCGTTACGCTTCGAATTTCTCGTCTCATGCTATAGTTGTAAATTCGGCCATACTGTTCGCCATCGATTAAACTTCAAAGTCGCTTGTGCGCAACCGAAAAGAAATATGACGCGCGCGCGGCACAGTGTGGTGCCCCATGGCGCAAATAAATCATGGTCTCTCTACTACACTACTCTAGAGCTTGCCCAGACTCATTCTCCTTCTTCGCCCTTTTTGCCTTCACGCTGGTGCACACACGCACTTTTTTACTCTATAAGCACTCATATCTCCAAAACCTTTGTCTAGCATTACGGATAAATTATTCTATAGACTCCAATAATCGAATTTTCACTGGCCACTATACATAATATATAAATTCTCTTTGGTTCCCTTCTTTCATGTTCATGATTTGAATTAAAGATTGAGCAAAAATAGTTTAGTGTATAAAATAAAATATTAATTTCGAATTTCCACGGAGGTGAAGTGTGTCTGAAATGAAAATTAAATTCTCCCAAACGAATGGCCCAATTAATTTCTCGAGTTGTAGCTGAAGAACAGAGAGGGCGCAAATTTCTCAACCACTGCGATGAAAAGCCGCTTGAGCTTATTGTTCTTCCCAATCTTTTATTTTATATTTTTTCCCTCTCTTTTCTTCTTCTTCTTCTTCTTCACCTTCTATAGAGCTCTCTGCAGTCTCTCTCTATATATAACCTAATAGGTATCAGGAACGATTATCCTACATCGAGCAGCGCTCTAGGTTCACGTCGCGCCGCGCTAGATTCGCTTTTATGACATCATAATGAAGCAGCAATCAGGAGCATTGTCGACATAATTCCCGTGCCGTTGTCTCACTCGATCCCAAGCGGCTTTTGGTCTATTGTTCACACCACGATTCACTCATCAACGCCGTTTTACTCTTCCAATCACGACGTCTCATTGCCTCAACTGAAATTTTTTCATCTCCTTTTGGCTTTTACACAAAACCAAATTCAAAAGAATGAAAATTTCATTATTCTACTCAGACAATTAAACTATACCTCAAAGGTATATCATATCCCTTCTAAAGGAGCCCATCGCGACCACTCGAAAGCTCTTCAATTGCTCATAAAAAAATAGAGAAAAAAAAATAGCAGTAATGGAATTAATCAAGCTCGGTTAGAGTTGCGCATTGACATTGAACTATAGCGACAAGGACTGAAGTGTCTTCACGGTCGAGCTGGCTCATTGACGCGCATCCCTCGACGAGCCGAGAGTGGCAGATATACCATTTACTTAGACAAAGTCCATATATATAAATACACCTATAGAAATAAAAAGAATGAGGACATCGAGAAAGTATTAGAGAGATAGAAAAAAGGGGATGACTAAGCCAGTAATTTCGTTATGCTCTTCTATGTCGTGTCATGCAGGACACTCGTTGTCGTTGTCATCATTGTTCACGAGGTCTCGTCAAGCTTTAAATGCTTGGGTGAAAGGACTCGCGCAAATATTTCCTCTATGTACAACATATATGCGCACGTGCGTTTACGCGACAGAAATGCATTTTCCACGTGTGTCTCTCGCATCATATAGAGTCTGCTTCATATGGTGCAGCCGTGTTTTATGCCCACCACAGTGTGTGCGTGCGTGACTCGGCTTCATCGACGGTGTATGTAGGACAGACAAGAGCAGCTGTCCGACAGCTGTAAGGCCCTTTTTACCTGCACCGTCCACCGTGTATGCGAGTCCGGCGAGTCGCACGAAGAAGACACAGAGAACGAGACGTGAACGGTCGGAACATATATGTATATGTATATATATATGTATAGAAAGAGAGAAGAGAGACTAGGGCATATACGTATGGATATATATACACATGAAGCACGTGCTTCTTCTTCTTCATCAGAAGTTCTTGACCGCACTTTCGCTGCCCTCGCGTGTGTCTCTCATTCGCGAATGCACATCACACACTCATTGAATATATATTTATTATTAACGCCGCCCTCTCTGTGGGTTAGTGTGTCCTCTTGAAGATTGATATTTTCTTGGGAATTGGAAATTTAACGATATTCGATGCTCAATCCCCGGACCAAATGGAGCTTTCCTGATTTAGGAGCGCGCGGATATTTCCGCTAATTCCTTGGGAAACGAGTCGAACCCCCTCGATCTCGAGTGGCAATAGCCTTTCTATATGGTCTTAAGACGATATATTTTAAGGAAAAAATTCCGTAGTGATAAGCGGTAATAGGAAATAAGTCGGCAGAAAACTTTCATCGAAAATCTGCTTTTGCAAAATCAATTATTTCGCGAAAGCTATGGGAAATACGACAAAAATGCAAGAGAGCTTTTTTATAGAGAGTTAAATTTCCTATAAAAAAGGTTCAATGAGATTTTATCATATTTTTCATACTTCTCGAGATAATTCGCAAAATAGAATTTACAAAATTTTCGATAAGTATTCGACAAAATATTGACGAATTCAATTATAATTGTAGTACTATGAGTAATCCCTGTTTCCTGGAATCACTATCCGCAACTATAAAATATATTATATGTATATGAAATAAGCGTGTGAGACTTTGAAACGTCGGTCGCACGGCGTCGTCAGCGAGTGAGTCACGGAGAGCCTCGTGCGCGCAGCCGAGCGATATATCTCGAGCATCACGCACGCACGTACACGCGTGTGCTTATGTGTTGTCCGCTGCACCTCGAAAATCGATACGGCGAATCTAGCTGGATTATATCCTTACGAGGCTTCCCGCGATGCTCGCAATTCCCTCCAACCCCCTTGCTATGATGTTCTCTCTATACATATACTTCATTCCCCCTTTTGAGCGAGCATCAGAGTGAACGATTCGCTCTCTGTATGTTGTATGTATATATGCCCTGGCTAACCATCAAGTAGTTTAGACCGCGTCGATATTTAGTATGTCTCTGGAATCGATTTCGCGTTTAACCGACGATTGAGTTCTCCGGATGCCCGACGGCCAGACCGTGGCTTAGACGCCGGGAACACCTACTCTCTCACGTTCGATGAACGTTTTGCACTGTGCGATGGAAACGCCAGCTGCCCGCGCGGTCGAACCAATTTACTTTTCTATATAGGCAATAAATAAAATAAAAAATTGCATGATAAATCTATAGTGAATAAGCGGTAAAAGATGATAAATCGAGATCAAACTTTTTCATTAAAATGTTTTACAAAATTTGATTATATCTAGAAAACTATAGGAGATACGATAAAAATGCAAAGGACCT